>VMBQ01015811.1:0-11990 GCA_007657795.1 Dreissena rostriformis | reverse complement strand
TTAACTGTTTTGGGTTGTAAAAAATCCAATTTAAAACACTATTTATCTGAACAAGTTTACCTGAGAAAAGACAATCTACTCTATTGTTACTCTTGTTAAAGAAATTCATTACCTGTCCATTATTATTATTGAAATGGCCACGAAAAGTGAGCCTTCATTTGATTTTCTGTTATGAGATTTGTCCTTTACTTGATTGAAAAGCTTTATATAAATGGATAACGGTAATTAAAATAAATTTCTGATAGAAGAAGTAGAACTGACACTTGCACTTAAATTTTTTGCTCATATTAATGTTAGACAAGAACAGTAATGTTTAGTTGTCAAACGTGAAACATGTTCCGTTTTGTAATACGAAATTGTGTATATTGCATGCATTTCTGTTGATGAAATCTTTTAATAATACTTTATTACTAACAAAATGTTGAGCGCAATCTATATTTGCATGCATATTTAGAGCTAGACCCTATTAGTACATGTGCACTGTAGAATGTACTGATTGACCTTAACCATAATTGACCTTGACCCTTTCCTTGCTCCTAAAGCCAAGGTCACCCACCAATATAAGTCAGTCTAATGCAAACAACTTGAGTTTTGCGGAAAATAAAAACGCGACATCATGTTAACTAGCCAAACTGCACTGCGTCTTTGATGTTTGGCACATGCATGTGAGCTTTGCCTTTTGCCTTTGTCAAGTTTCTTTTCATGCCAAGTATATAGAGGTTGATTGATTGATGGTGTGTTTGAACTAAGCAGTGCCACTTTACATCAAATGAGTCGTGTTCTGAGAAAACAGGGCATAATGCATGTGCGTTAAGTGTTGTCCCAGATTAGCCTGTGNAATCAACAGCTCAACAAATCACAGAGCTAATCAAAACGAAAAAAACAAAACAAGAAGAGAACAAGCAAGCCAAATGTAATTTTAGTGCTTGCTGGCCGCACCATCACACCCAGCGGGGGATGAAGGTGGTGCTGTAGAGGGTTCCTTGCCACACTGGGTGTCCAATCATTCAGGAGTCGGAAGGCAATTAAGTTGTTTCAGTTCAATCATTGAAACAATTGTGAATGATAAACGAGCGTACGAAAAGGTCTAAATGGTTGTGATATTGGTTTCTGAATTTACACAAACATCGTTTTGACGAAGAAAAGTTCACATTTGTACACATCGGAAGAAAAGTTCACATTTGTACACATCGGTAGGATAATAACTTAGGAGTTTCATTATGATGATCTATTCCTGGAAAATACAAATACCCAATGGGGCGTGGTAAATATTGGGAATGTTCTGTGCGGCTCATACGACACATGGGCACTATTTTTTCTCTGTTTAGCAATCAGTTTGGTATGTCAAACTCTAAATAACATAAACAAATAGTGCTTGTAACTATTGTTGTTTATCCCTCAAAGTGATATTATGGGCATTTTTCACTGCAACTCATCTTCCTAGCAGTTGTTTATAAAAAATATAGATTATATTCGATATTTTACATGACTGTCCCAGTCTTCTAAGCCAAGCGGAACTGTCTTTTTATTAGGATCGGAGTTAGTGTTCGTATGATAGATATCGTTGCAGGAAATTAAAATGATCCGTAAAACAAAATTCTGTCGTTGAACGAATCTGCACTAAAACTTAATTTAGATTCACATCGTACATCGAATCATTTCTGTTGTAGGTTGTCAAAACGAAAGTACGATTGATATTTATGGAGACTATTCGTTGCTAAAAAATCCAGTCATGCTGATCTGTGTTAAACATATTGTGTCCGGGTGAAATACATATGTGTTTCTTTTTTTGTAAACTCAAAAGGTGTATTTTGAAAACGAGGTTTGTTGATGTAACAATATACACTCGTATTTATATAAAATAAGATGCAAGTTATTAAGCTATTAAATAAATATTAGTTCTACCAGAGAGACAATTCCGAGTGTTCATCCTGACGTTCAGGATATACAATATTCATGTGTATGCCTACAATAGAACGCTGCCAAAACTGCCTTTACACGCGCATCTTTGCACTTTCCGATCATCATGATTCGGGTATGAAAAGTCTTGCTTCACAAGTTTTGAAATAATAGATTAATAAGCTCCGCCCATTTTCCCGCCCATTTCACCATCGTAAAGAAACGTTAGCATTCGCTATTCTTCGGTATTTCCCGAAAGTAACTGGTACCTGAAAGCTGGTTCCTTTCTGCTTTGATGTCGATACTTTCAATTTGGCGCAAAAACGTGGATGAACTGTTTAGAAAACAGTTAAAGCGGGACTGTACGATTTTTCAAATAAAAATGAATTTATATAAAATGAGTTAAAAATTAGTATACATATATTGTAATATAAATTAAAATAAAAGTCTAGAAGAACATGTGTCGAAAAATGCGAAATAAGCCAGATATTTAAATCTGAAATTGAAATTGGCTTCCAGCCAAATTCGTCAGCATATATATAATGCATGTACAATGTGAATCTAAATTTAGTTTTAGTGCAGATTCGTTCATACGACACATAGACACAATTTTGTTTCCTTACAAATACGAGTAAAAGTGTCGGCAACGGCTTTAACCAGCGCTAGCTAGTCTTTGCTGCATTTTATGAAATTTGTCTTCAATATATAATTTTTATTGCCTATTTTGTTTCATCGTAACATAATTTTATCATTATATTAAAATTTAAATTACACTTTTAACAGCCAGTACAGGAATGTGATATCTGGTCAGATTGTATCAATGGATACGAATATGATCGAAGGTGCTTGGAAGCTCGCGAAATATCATTTTAAGTCTATCGTTTGAAAAAAAAAACCCAGTTTGAAGGACATCTAGCTGAGGTTATGTGGCGAAAGGTAAAGGGGAGGTATATTGAGCCGTTCTGCGACCTTTTAAGAGAAGTGTTCACATTACAGGGTCCTTATAATTAAATTACACAACTCCCTTGTTCGATTCATGGGACATGAACACCACAGAAGATATACAGACACAGCAGCCCATCAGTGGATTCGGAAGTTGTCCCTACCTCGACAGATGTTGATGCCTCTGAATCAAATGTGACATCGGACAGTGCACATGACAGTGCCCTGGACACAATTGATGGACCAAGTCCTTCAACCAGTGTGATTTACATTAGTTCTGAGCACGAATCAGACATACCTGAGAAAGCATCAACATCTTCAAGATGTACATCAAAGATGAAATTGATATCTGAATTATTTTTGTCTACAGCCAGTGATGCCGACAAGACAGTAGTAGACACTGGAAAGGCAGTGAAACCACTTCGTTTAAAGCTGAAAAATAAACATTCTTCAAATGTTAATCCAGTGAAGAAAATTAGTACTACACATACTTCAATGTGTCACCTAAAGTATTATGAAGCAGTTAAGAAATATGGTGATGTGAAAAGGAACATAACAAGATCTAATAAAAATCCGTATGGAAAGGACGCATTCGTGTGGTCTTCTTCGGATTCTGACTTCCAGTAAAAATAGGTATTAAAATATTGTACATAATGTAAAAAGTGAATAAAAGAAAACTGAAGTGATTGAACATAATGTATAAATATGTGAGAAAGTAATGATTTTGTACGTAATACTACAATTTGTTATTTTGGTAAGTCATATTTATTTTTCATTGTAATATATTATTATATACTACATTTGTTTATTATTTTTTGCAAAGCTTCTATTTGATACAGATCATTTGTATTACGTACTTTATGCACATATTTTATACTCATTCCCCGGGGGTGGGGGCAGAAGATGGTATAATGCCGTATATTCGTTACAGCGAGTTTATAAAACCACCAGTCCCGTAATATTTCTACCTGGTTTAAATAGTTTTAACAATAATATCGGTAAATGTACTCTAATGTTTAAATCATGGGCGCCGCTTTCTTTATCTTGCCTTACATCCATCGTTTAAAAACTAGAACATGACTTTAAAGGGAGACTGTACGATTTGTATATGCGTTAAATTTTAATGTATTGATAAAATTATGTTACGATGACACAAAATAGGCAATACAAATTATACATTGAAGACGAATTTAATAAAATTCAGCAAAGACAAGTTAGCGCTGGTTAAAGCCGATGCCGACACTTACTCGTATTTGTAAGGAAACAAAATTGTGTCTTTGTGTCGTATGAACGAATCTGCACTAAAACTAAATTTAGATTCACATGTACATGCATGATATATATGCTGGCGAATTCGGCCGTACAGCCTTTTTCGCTTTCAGAATTTAATATCTTGCTTATTTCGCATTTTTCGACACATGTTCTTCTTAACTTTTATTTTAATTTATATTGAAATATACTGTATGTATATAAAGTTTGTACACATTTTATATAAATTCATAAATATTTGACAAAATCGTACAGTCTCACTTTAATGTTATTTGGAGTTTTACATCATATCAAACAGATTGCTAAACAGAAGAAAAATCGTGCCCCTGTGTCGTATGAGCCACACATACCTTCCAAATATTAACCATGCCCCATTGGGTATTTTCCAGGAATATATTCGCATAATGAAACTCATAAGTTATTATCCTACAAATGAACTTTTCTTCGTCAAAACGATGTTTATGTACATTCAGAAACCAATATCACAAACATTTATATCTTATAATGTTGCGCTCGTTAATCATTTACAATGGTTTCAAACATTAATAAACGAACAAAATCATGTCCATGTGATGATCCACACAGAACACGCCCGATCGGGTACTTACCACGCCAAATTGGATATTTGCCAGGAATATATTCGCATAATGAAAGTTTTTATCATGGAGTG
This sequence comes from Dreissena rostriformis, assembly GCA_007657795.1. Lineage (NCBI taxonomy): Eukaryota > Metazoa > Mollusca > Bivalvia > Myida > Dreissenidae > Dreissena > Dreissena rostriformis. Next base: position 7,210 of record VMBQ01015811.1, on the reverse strand, counting down.
AAAAAGTGTATACTTAAACTTTTCTCCGTCAATACGATGCTTATGTAAACTATTAAAACATTATCACTACCATTTGTTATTGTATTACCTCAAGCTCGCTGATCATCAGCCTTTTAGTGGTTCTGCGTTTCTTCCATGTCATTTTTTTCTCAGTATTGTGTTTCATCAATACTAGTTTACTATTGCGCAATGAGTTATAAAAGTAAATATGTAAGTTGTTGCACGGGCCTCAATGATGACTGCTTTATGAACAGTCCATGAGGAGCACGAGGTCTAAAATGTGCGGTTCATGTGCGTAATAGCTGGCTGTGTTGGTCATGTCATAAATAAGCAAAATCTTGCAATAAGTAGATCGACGAGTCAGATGATAAAAATTACAATTATATATATTCCATCGCCATAGTAGATCGACGAGTCAGATGATTAAAATTATATATATTCCATCGCCATAGTAGATCGACGAGTCAGATGATAAAACATAAAATTATATATATATTCCATCGCCGTTAAAGCAAAATGTTTCAAGAGATATTGATATTTACGGATAAATTCAGAATAAAATTTAGGATTGTTCATCCAAGATATACAAAACAGGTGCCCTTGTCTGGTTTTTCATTTTACTAAAAAAATGCTACACTTTGTTTGTATAATTCATTTTGTTCAACCAGACACTTTAAAAAAATCAATAACGTGCTCGAAAATGAGATAAAATAGAAATATTGTTTTCTTCATACAATGACATTTTGACAGTTAAATGAATTACCAGGTGTCTGAACTACATTAACAATATTATCATCCTGNTTTTGATTTTAACTCGGCGCAATAACGTTAATAGTTCAAATAAACAATTAAAAATATCACATAAAAAAACGTCAATCTATAAGCTTTCTAATGAATGTTACTTGTCAAATTTCTGACCAAAAATGACTAAGCAATAATATATTTTACAGTGACGGTGGCGATATTGTTACGCGAAATTAAGCCGCTGTTGGAAGACAAAAAGTAATTACTTCGTCATATCTTTTTTAATATGTTATGAATTGAAATAAAAATTAGATATTTAGAAAGAGCAGCATTTCAGCTTCCTAAAATTGGTAACATTTAAAATATTGAATAATAAATGACGTGACAATCGGGATTTAAATTACCAAGGTCAAATATCATCTCCGTTAACACCGTTAAGCTATTACGCGTTGTCGATAAAATCAGTAATTATTGGCTTTTCTGACTGGATTATCAGCCACGACAGCATATTTTCGCCGTTATTAGATTTATGCATGGAGTTGCAGATCCCTGTATTATACATCCCTGGGTGAATACAGGCCCAGGATTTCAACTATTGCAAAGAAAATCCTTGAGGTTATGTGCCCAAAATTCAGATTAAGTTTAAGTGTTTTTGAAAAAATGGGAAGTCAATTCGAAGACTATTTGAGCCTTGCTCTGGGAAAACTGGGCTTAATGCATGTGCGTAAAGTGTTGTCCCAGATAAGCATGTGTTGTCCACACAGGCTTATCAGGGAAGACACTTTTCGCTTAAATTAGATTATCCATTAGAAGAGACTTCCTTTAAAGAAAAATTCAATTAAACTGGAAAGTGTCGTACCTGATTAGCGAACTGCACAGGCTAATCTGGGATGATACTCTACGCCAGGGATCATATTTTCCCACAACATCAATCGGTCTGGATTTAAAATGGGGGAAAAGTATTTGAAAATTTACATCCAAAATCCATACTTGCAAGAATTTTTCAGGTCCAAAATGGGACATTCCATAAAAAAAATTGTCCGGAAATTTGACCAAAAAGCAGGACACCTTAAACGATCAATCATTCCACCTTTATTTTAGTCAGTTTATTACTTACAAAATCTCTAAATTTCTGCCCAATTTTGACGATACATGTGTTTCTGAAATTAGTGAATACAGCGTTCTCCATTCTCAGGAAGTAAATAAACTGAATTGTGGGCTTTCCCCGTATGCCTTGATTTGACAACCCATCGGTACAGGGATATCCCCTTGAACATATGTAAATCGTGTGACGCGTTGTGAGCGCATTGAGCACTTTTCTTTTTCAACCAATCGTCAATTTACTCTAAATTTTGATTGATGCAATATGGTAAAAATTATTTTCTGTAAATCAGTCGAAAACGAAAGTAAATTTTTATGTGAAACATCGATGCGTATTGGTCAGCATCCAATTTGTTTGATGTACAAAATTGGTGTTTTGACAGGTTTTATTACCTTAGGTGGTATAATACACAGGATAATAGTGTCATTGGCGTTTATTTCTGTATGATACATCTTTCGAAAGACCCCTATCATTAAAACACTGTGGTGTGAATGCCTGATAAAATCAATAATTTGCCGATAAATCACCGATAAGGTGTCAAAAACAACACTGGTGCACTCGAGTAGCAGAAGCTGGTTGTTAATTGGGGACATTAAAGGGATTAGTGATGGTAAGTTTTAGCCAGACAGAGCTTGAATAGCGAATTTTATTGGGAACTTATAGACTTTACATCGTTTTTTACGAATGTCGGGACAGAATCGGACCGACTGTTTGGGATTTTCAATCGGTCTTTCATGACCCCAATCGGTCTAGGACCGACAAAACCGAAAAAATATGATCCCTGCAGTCTACGCCCATGCATTTTGCCATGTTTTCCCAGAACAAAACTCATAGGAAGAGCCATTTCTTGTTGCTAAACACAAAACAAAATCCATTTTAGGTGGAAAGTGACTTCCCTAATCAGCCTGTGTGGACAGCACAGGACAAACTGGGACGACACTTTATGCCCATGCATTAAGCCCAGCTTGCCATAAATTGGCTCATTTTATTCATTTATCCAGATTTAGTACAGTGGTTTTGAAAATATGGAAGAAAATCCTCACACTATTTTCCAGGTTGAGCACAATGGATGACGTACACAGGGTTCACCGTCAGGAGGCTGACAAGCTCGAGCACGACATGGAAGACTCAAAAGACTCAATTGTCATCTGCGAGGCATCCGTGCCTAGGTTGGAAGAACGCTTTAAGTTCTTCCAAGAAATGAGGGGGTATGTTCGCGACTTGGTTGAATGTTTGAATGAAAAGGTGGGTACCTAAATACATGTTGCGTAGGCCCCTTGTGACTTTGCTTATAGGATTTTGACATTTGAAAACTGATATAATGCGATTTTCAGTGTACATGTACAACAACAGTCTAAAATAAGTCTGAAAATTAAAAAAAAACAAAAACAAAGGTGGTGCATTTAGTCACACATAACTTTAATAATTACTTATTTAGTGAGACAAACCTTTAGTCGGATTATAATACCAATATAGACTTTAAAGTAGACTTTAAAGCAGAAAGTGGAAAGTATTTTATATTAAGTATATTAAGTATTCATTTTTTAAACAGTTTACCTACTTGTTCCTGTATGTTTAAAATAGTTAGGTAATTGCTGTAATACTTATTGACTTTGGGATCACAAGGGGCCATGCATTTGTTGGACATGTGTGTCATCCTTGCATCTGTCTGTCTCTACCTCTCATTTCTTTTGTCAGATATGATACAATACTTGTTCTGGGAAAATGGGGTTTAATGCATGTGTTTAAAGTCTCATTCCAGATAGGTCTGTGCAGTTTGCACAGTTTAATCTGGGACGACACTTTACGCACATGCATTAAGCCATGTTTTCCCATATCAAGGCTCATGTATAGGAGATAGAGTCAGGTTTGATTCTCGTTGAAATCATTACCAATACAGGAATATAAAGAGCTTATGAAACTTGTGATGTGTGTCTTATTATAAAAAAAAGTTGTCTTATTATTACTACTTTTTGGTACATGTATAGTGAATCTGTAAGTAAAGCTTATTATAAAAAATTCATTGCAAGGATCTTGCCACATGTTTTTCATTAATTACTCAGTACTTTGTAGCTTTATCGTTAGAGCCGCATTCTGGGAAAACTTGGATTAAAGAATATGTGTAAAGTGTCATCCCAGATAAGCCTCAGCAGTCGGCACAGGGACGACACTTTCCGCTGAATGGAAATGTTTGTTTAAACAATGTCTGTTGTAAATGAAAATCCAGTCTAGGCGGAAAGTGTCGTCCCTGATAAGCCTGTGTGGACTGCACAGGCTAATCTGGGACGACACTTTATGCACATGCATTAATCCCAGTTTTCCCAGAACGCTACTCTTTAGAATGACGAGGACAATACATTATTAGAAGAAAAAGATAATAAGGCATTTTATCCATACATTCATTTGTTGGAAGGTTTAGCTATGTGAAATAGTATGCAAACTTTGTTTAGTCTTTAATTTCACAGTCAAGGACTTACTGTAACATGTACTTAGGTATTGCCTTTTGCATAACTTGTACCATAAACAGTCATTGAAATCAGCAGTTTGACCAAGCAACCCTGAATTCTTGTATTTTTACTGAAAATTATGAAAATGTTATAAAGTCCACCTGAATAAAACTGAGAATGTGTGAAAGTCCGGTTAAACAAATTTATCAGTGAAGAGCGTGTGAGCTTGTGCTAGTTTTGATGACTGCCATAGTGTGGTACTGAATAAAACATCACCATAGAACATGAAATATTTTATATGCGTTCTTGTTTATTTGAAATCAATCGCCTAAGCCTGATTTTGATTTACCATGTGATTTACAGTTAGGCATTCATTGATAACATACAAATTGTGAATCAATGGCTGTTGCACTATAAGTTAGTTTGTGACAACTGTGTCAGTTGGGTCAATTAGCTAAAAAATGAGGAATTTTATAAGAAAATCACAATTGACAGATTTGACACAAACTGCAAAACGCTTTTGTTTTGCTTATTTAAACAAATATTCCAGCTTGAAAGTATTGCTTAATTATTTTTATGCTCCCCATATATATATATATATATGGGGAGCATATAGTTGCCAGTTTGTACTTCTGTACACTTTTGTTACAGTTTCTCGAAGCGCCTTCAATATATTACTGTCCCTTCCATATTTGGCATGTAGGTACCTTGCATGGACCTCTACATTTTGATAGGGTTTGAGGTCACTGGGGTCAAGGTCACCGAGGCTAATAATAGATTTTCTCAAGGTCACATTTTTTTACATTTTTTTTTACACAATTAACCCACATATCGACAAAGCATCATTGGGGTGCATCTATCAGTTTTACTGATATCCTTGTTTTTAATTGTTGGTGTTCTATTCTTTTTTATCCCCCGCCAAAGGCAGGCGGAGGGATATAGAATTGGCGTTGTCCCTCCATCATTCTGTCTGTCCGTCTTTCTGTCTGTCATTTCCGCCGTCTGTCACAACATTTTAAAATTGGCAGGGGATATCAATTCAATGAATTTGCTTGTTTTCAATGTATCGAAATACTATATGAGTTAACAAAGTTAACATAAATAATTTGGTGCTGTTTACTTTAAGTGTTATTGGAATATTATTGAAGAAATACATTGTTATCTGGTGTCCTATTTTGTTCTTCGACATTTATAATAGAAAACTCACAAAACCTTCCTTCCGATTTGCAGGTGCCCGTTATCAATACGCTAGAGACGCGCATGCACAATGCGCTGCGTAATCGTGCGGCCAAGTTTGCGAGTCGTCGTCAAGGAGATATACAGGACCAGTGCCACACCTTCATGACAAGTCGGTATTTACGGCTCACTTCACTGACTACGTGTCCTATGGCACTCAGCATTTACTGAAAAATTGTGTCACGTTGTCGCGGAATTTTAGTGTATATAATTGAGCCGCACTCTGGGAAAATGGGGCTTATTGCATGTGTTAAGTGTCTTCCTCGATTAGCCTCTGCAGTCCTAACAGGCTTAACAGGGACTACACTTTCCGCTTTTTGGCACTAAAAGACACTAAACGCACATGCATTAAGCCATGTTTTCCCAGAGCGCGGCTCAATTTTACGTTGGAGATATTGTTTTCCGTGGATATTTCATACCAGTCTTTTCATTTGCCTGTTAAAATGTTATCGTTATATACAATTTTCAAAATTTAGAAAAGAGCTTTTTAAGTGAATAATTAAATTGGTGGGTGGGGTTTCCTTTTATTAAAGTTACTGGAATGATATCTTAAAACATAAATGTCTTATTATGTTGCAATACAATGAGGTATGTATATAAGTTTCAATATTGCTTTGTACAATCCATTTATATGCAACTAAGGAAGGAAAATATGAGCTGCATTCTGGGAATACTGGGCTTAATGCATGTGCGTAAAGCATCTCCCAGATTAGCCCGTGCACGCTAATCAGGGACGACACTTTCTGCTGTTATGTTTTTCTTTTCTTTTTAAAGTCTCTTCGAAAAGAAAATCCAGTTTAGGCGAAAAGTGTTGTCAGTGATTAGCCTATGTGTACTGCACAGGCTAATCTGGGATGACACTTTAGACACATGCATTAAGCCCAGTTTTCCCAGAATGCAGCTTTTATTGTGGAGGTTAGTGTTTATGGCCTGTGTTCTTGCTGTACAGGTAAGGCCCCCATGGTTGTAGACAGTGAGGATCAGGCTAGACAGAGGAGGATTGCAGAACGAGAGGCCAGAAGGTGGGTAGCCAGTTTTTATCACCCGCCATCGGCGGACGGATATTGTTTTGGCGTTGTCCGTCTGTCCGGCACTTTTGTGTCCAGAGCCATATCTTGGAAAAGCTTTGGCGGATTTCATTGAAACTTGGTATGAGTATATATATGGATAAGAGGACGATGCACACCAAATGGCATTGTACACCAACTGTTAATAACTGAATAATGGCCCTTTGTATCTTGAACAAATGCTTTTTAATATAAGCTTTTTGTGTCTTGAGCCATATCTTGGAAGTGCTCTGGCGGATTTCATTGAAACTTGGTATGAGTATATAAATGAAAAAGAGGATGATGCACGCCAAGTGGCATTGTACACCAACTGTTAATAACTGAATAATGGCCCTTTGTATTTTGAAAAAATGCTTTTTAATATAAGCTTTTTGTGTCCGGAACCATATCTTGGAAGTGCTTTGGCGGATTTCATTGAAAGTTGGTATGAGTTTATATATGAATAAGAGAATGATGAACGCCAAATGGCATTGTACACATTATGTTAATAATGGAGTTATGGCCATTTGTACCTTGAAAAAATGCTTTTTTATATACCCTTACAGCTTTATCTCCATTAACACATGAGTCAGCATGAAACTTGCCATAGTTGTTCTCAATCATCTGGGGATGCT
>VMBQ01015810.1:0-12561 GCA_007657795.1 Dreissena rostriformis | reverse complement strand
GGTGAGCGCCTTAGGGCCTGATGGCCCTCTTGTTCATAATTATGTATGTAAAGTTTGGCCAATGCACTTACTGTACGTAATACATGGCTTTGATAGATTATTAAATTTAGTGTTTGTTTCAAATTAATTTTTTTACTTGTATCGTCAACTGGACAGTTTTGAAGAAAAAAAACAATAACACAATACAGAAAAGGTCTTATGTAAATTGTAATACATATTTATAGATAAAAGTATTAATATGTGTAGGAATCTGTTCAAGCTCATAATTTGTACTAAATACTGAGTTCAGAGTGTCATGTTAATGTTATTATAATTTCTTCAAGTATGTTGTAATAAATGTCACTATTCTATTATCCATTTTGTATATCTTGTTACTAGGCAACAAAGGGGCAGTGGCAATTTCCTTCTACTTCAACGGTACTTCGTTCTGTTTCATCAATACTCATCTGACATCAGGGGACGAGAGGTGTAATAGGTATGGGTATCATGTTGTAGGGGACGAGAGGTGTAATAGGTATGGGTATCATGTTGTAGGGGACGAGAGGTGTAATAGGTATGGGTATCATGTTGTAGGGGACGAGAGGTGTAATAGGTATGGGTATCATGTTGTAGGGGACGAGAGGTGTAATAGGTATGGGTATCATGTTGTATGGGACGAGAGGTGTAATAGGTATGGGTATCATGTTGTATGGGACGAGAGGTGTAATAGGTATGGGTATCATGTTGTATCAGGGGACGAGAGGTGTAATAGGTATGGGTATCATGTTGTATGGTATCAGGGGACGAGAGGTGTAATAGGTATGTGTATCATGTTGTATCAGGGGACAAGAGGTGTAATAGGTATGTGTATCATGTTGTATCAGGGGACGAGAGGTGTAATAGGTATGGGTATCATGTTGTTTGGTATCAGGGGACGAGAGGTGTAATAGGTATGAGTATCATGTTGTTTGGTAGTGGGGTACAGAGAGGTGTAATAGGTATGAGTATCATGTTGTTTGGTAGACGAGAGGTGTAATAGGTATGGGTATCATGTTGTTTGGTAGTAGGGTCAGGGGACGAGAGGTGTAATAGGTGGGTATCATGTTGTTTGGTAGTGGGGTCAGGGGACGAGAGGTGTAAAAGGTATGAGTATCATGTTGTTTGGTAGTGGGGTACAGTGTATCTTGTTTTAAGTATTCTGCCTTTTAAATGGTATTTTTTGTTATTCATACAATATGTAGAAATGTAAAAAAAGTAAACGTTGCATAAGAAGTTTATGAGTGTAGGTATTTGTTTGTTGGAAGTAGTGGCTATTCTGAAATTTATGCTGATAATTACTTGAGAAGTTCTTGTGCAATCACTATGAAACGTAAAGGAATTGTTTTAAGGCATACCCTACAGGTTCAGTTCAGGTTTTTGCAAAATTTATCTTATTTCCCTTGAAACATGTTCTGTCAGATGAAACGCACATCTCTGTAAGGTCTTGTTTGCTGTTTAGTATGCAGAAAAAAATTTTGTTCAGGAGGAACCAAAATTTCCGTGACATTGTGAAGAATCTGACCTTAAACCTGGGGCAGAAGCACCTGTCACTGTTTGACATAACAAGTCAGTTCCAGCACGTTTTCTGGCTGGGCGATCTCAACTATCGCATTGAGGAAGATATTAAGGTAGGTGATTTGTTTGTGCTTCGGAAATGGGTCTTATACCAATCAAATGGTGAACTTTGCATTGTGAAGCCTTGCAATTGGGAAAAATTGTACTTTAATGGAATTTTATTAAAAGTTCATACAAATAATGTCTTGATTTACTGCTGGGATTTACATTTCCTGTGAGACTAAGCATTTGTCACTTCTGGTTGTTGAGTTTTTCATTCTCACAATAATTGCGGTTGTGGGATTTGGTTTTTGCAAGGACCCTTTATACATGTGTAAGGAAAACAATCTTGTTCTGACTCATGATTTTATCCCATCCTTATACGTTATCAACCCTCGACCCCCATCCCCTCATTGTATCCCCTTGTATAAACTTGGCTTTATTTTAGCATTGCAGGGATATAGCAGTCATGAATTGTATAATGTACACATTTCCATGATATATTTTGATCTTTATCCTGTTTGTTTGTTTTTCTGTTTTTGGTTTTTTAAAAAAATACACAAAAGATAGAATGAATTGATAAATAAAATACTAGATAAGTGTTTAAATTAAGAATTGAATAGCATTTTTCTGCTTTCATCGGTGTATGAACTGTCGTGAAAATTACGCCTAATTTGCATTTCCCGACAGTTCATACACCGATGAAATGCAGAAAAAAGCTATTCAATTCTTATAATTAGAACACAAAATGCTTTTAAAGCTGAATATGTATCGTGGTAAGGGTCATAAAAGTCCTTTTTAATCAAGCGTATGAATCTATTTCAGTTTCGGTTTCATCTCCGTCAAATGGGTATATCGTTGAAGTTCGCGCAAAAATATAACGTCATTTCGCTATTGACCAATAAAAAACAACGCCATTAAGTTTCCCGCAAAACATAACGTCATTTTGGCAACTTGTTTATGACCAGAAAGTAGTGCTATGAATATTCATGTTTGAATTTGCATACAAAGTGGGTTCATCGGAAAGTGAAAAACCGGTCACGTGAACAAATTATCCAATCAGAATGTAGCATTCATATGAATGTGACAGAAGTTGTAATTATTGATAAATGTTATACAGATAAGTTAATTGCCTGAAATTGGGAACCACTGAGCCCGCCTTATGGTGAGCACTTGCGCAGGCTTGTGATAACCATGTGCCCAGGCTTATTGTTCAGCTTTTCTATGCCCAACTAACTAACCTGTGTTTTACACGCAGCTAGAATTCTCAATGTATTGTTATGTCCAGATGATCCTGCGCAAGGTACAGGAGAAGGACATAGGCTTCCTCATGGAGAAGGACCAACTGAAGAAGATGCAGAAACTCAAGACAGCATTCAGCGGCTTCCGTAAGCATGTATAGTACTCTGGCAGTGTTTTACTTCTATGATAAATTGAGCCTTTTTTGGGGGATAACAGGGTTTAATGCATGAGCTTAAAGTGTTGTCCCAAATTAGCATATGCAGTCCCCACAGGCTAATAAGGGACAACTCTTTCCACTTTAATGGTATTTTTGATTAAAGGAAGTCTTCTTTGCAAAAATCTTGTTAAGCTCAGGCTAATCTGGGACAATACTATTAAAATCCAGTTTAGCCCATGCTAATCTGGGACAACCCTTTTACTCACATGCATTCAACCCCATCTTTCCAGAGCGAGGCTTCATTTTAGGCCTCGGCAGGGCCCAGATGGTTGATTTGCAGGCTTTTGCCTCTGAAGGTGCCATTACAACTCATGGGCATCCTTTTTAAATAAAGTTGAAATCCTAGTAAGATTTGGGCCAAGGGGGCTCATGCCTTGGGGTGTGAGGGTGTGAGGCCTGGAAGAGGTAGTAAAAGGCTTTAGCTTTCAATTTCTATGGAATTGGAAGAGAATGGAGACTTAGCTTTTTGGTTACATTTGGGGCAATTTTGGTCAAGGTCAAGGTCATTGGTAGTTAAAGAAAAACAGTTTACACTCATTTACTTGATTTGGGATAAAGGTCTTGTTCTAAAATTGTGTGTGTAGATACCTTACATCAGGGACCTATACAACAATACAGTAAAGAGCTTGAATTGACCGAGCATTGTTTTAAATGCTGAGACACATGATAATCGGATTGATGGCGGTTAAAATATTAAAAAATGAAACAAAATCCAACTTCTTTGAGCTTATGCAAAATTATTACTTTCAAATAATATAAAATAAACTGTGCATCACACAATGGATAAATTTATCACGTTTTTAAAAATACCAACATGTTTAGTATAGGGTTCCAATGAGGGAACATTTTGAAACAAAGCCGAGACACATGTAAATCAGAGTTATGGAAGTTGAAGAAAGATTATTGATGAAATTTCATCATATCTGATGTATCAAATAAGCAATGTCTTCAAAAGCAATGCATATAACATGTGAAAAAAACATAAAGGTGATTGTACAATTTTTGCACACGCCAAAATTTAACAGGTAGAGCTTGTTTTAACACCTTTATAAAGTTTATTAAAAGACTCCCTTTATAATTAAAAAATAATGAAGGCATGGAGATCTATTGGTTGCGGTACAAATGTTAATCACAGTTTGCCTCACACCTTTCATATTGAGCATTTTTATCTTAACCATTTATAAATAAAATTAGAATAAAAATAACGCTATCTTATGCCAATACAAATTTAATAATGAAGAACATGTTACTGTTTAGTTTTGCTTTATTACGTTTTATTTTGGAGAAACAAAAACCCTACCCACCGGTGTTTTTATAAGTAAAAACAAACATTGTCTGCCAAAAAATAAAACAATAAGATTTCTGAAATTCAACAAACCTTTGTAATGAATAAGTCTTCGAGGGAAACACTTGTTCTTTTGGCTAACATTATCTGCACACTCCGCTTTGTCAATGTATCGAGTTGTCAAAATGGCGGCCGTGAAAATGTTACGGTCTCGGATGAAGTCGCGCGAGACTTTGTTTATTTTGCGCGACGGAGCGATAGTTTGTTCTTCGGCTCATTGCAGTTGCGCATCCCTTTGTTGTATAGGTCCCTGCTTACATGCAGACCTAGATTGGGGTTGCACTGTTGGCTAAGTAAAAATAATGAAAACCTGATTTTGAGGAATGGCAACATTTCTTCAAATTATAAAGCAACTGACCAATTCATAAGACATTATTTTTAATTGGATCATTTTTGTTTGTTGTTGCTATTAAATTAATTTGTTGGAATCTATTTAATGAATTTAAATATGCAATGTATTGCTTTTACAGTCCGAGTTTCATTTGACATTTCCCCCATTAATGCTTGCATGGATATCTATGTATCACCATAAATAAATAAATGACTTTTAATTGTGTGTTTTAAACGTAGATAAATAAAGTGAGGCCAAGCTTCTTATTATATTTATTGTCTTTACTGCTGGTTTGACTGTTTATTTACCCACATGAATTGTAGCTAAATTGTAGATTGACACAAATTGATGCTTTGTTGACTATTAATATACAATGAAAAATATTGGTTTCAGTGCAATAAATCCCTTATTACCTTGAGGTACATTTACCCCTCACCCCCCTCCCATAAATTTGTTGTAAAATTCCTAATGAAAAAATATATCTGGGCAATGTTCATATCTTTATATCATTTGTATTATTTTGCTTGCAGAGGAGGCAGAAGTCACATTTTTGCCAACATATCGACTTGAAAGAAATGTTCCTGGTAACAAATATGCCTGGAAAAAAGTCAAGACCACAGGTGTAAGTCTGTTTATACTTGACATACATTAGAATCCATGTTTGAAAATAGTAGCTGAATGTGCAAACTTGTATCATAACCCCGCATTAGGAAGGTATATTTGAAACACTTTGTGGGTCGATCAATGGTCGTAAAGACTGTCCACAACAATTTGAAGAGCGAACTTCTTCCAAATTCCTCAATCAATTAAATTGAAACTTTAAATATGTCATCACCATGAAGTGTAGATGTGCAAGACACATTTTCACTTGGAGTACTCCACTTATTCCTGAGTTATTGGCCCTTGAACTTAGCTAAAGGCAGGATGGTATTCCTCTGACAAAGCAATGCCTGGGTTGTAGTCATTTATTTATGTTATAGAGACATCTCAGAATAAAACTATCACATACGCTCTTGTGTGAATGACTGATAACATTATTTTTTCAGAATAACATATGTCTGGTTGCGTTAAATTCCTTGTTTTGATAAGTTCTGTATTTATACAGGTGCGCATCAATGCTCCATCCTACTGTGACCGTGTGCTGTGGAAGTCATATCCTGGAACCTTTGTAGAAAACGTAGCGTATGGTATGCAACTTTTTAGCTCACCTGATTGCTAAGGTGAGCTTTTAGGATTGGTCTTTGTCTGTCGCTGTCCGTCGTCCACATTGGTTTGTAAACACTCTAGAGGCCACATTTCTTTTCTGATCTTCATGAAACTTGGTCAGAAGACTTGTCCCAATGATATCTCGATCAAGTTAGAAACAGGGTCATGCTGGGTCAAAAACTANGGTCAAAAACTAGGTCACTAGGTAAAAAAAAAAAAAACCTTGTAAACACTCTAGAAGTCACATTTCATGCCCAATCCTCATGTAACTTTGACAAAATGTTTGTATTAATGATATGTTGGTTGAGTTCAAAAGTGGTTCCGGTCCGTTGAAAAACATGGCCACCAGTGGGCGGGGTGGTTTTCGTTATTTGGCTATAGAAGAACCTTGTAAACACTCTAGAGGCCACATTTCTTGTCAGATCTTCATGAAACTTGGTCAGAAGATTTGTCCCAATGATACCTCGATCGAGTTAGAAACTGGGTTATGCTGGGTCAAAAACTATGTCACTAGGTAAAAAAAGGAAAAACCTTGTAAACACTCTAGAAGTCACATTTCATGCCCAATCCTCATGTAACTTTGACAAAATGTTTGTATTAATGATATGTTGGTTGAGTTCAAAAGTGGTTCCGGTCCGTTGAAAAACATGGCCACCAGTGGGCGGGGTGGTTTTCGTTATTTGGCTATAGAAGAACCTTGTAAACACTCTAGAGGCCACATTTCTTGTCAGATCTTCATGAAACTTGGTCAGAAGATTTGTCCCAATGATACCTCGATCGAGTTAGAAACTGGGTTATGCTGGGTCAAAAACTATGTCACTAGGTAAAAAAAGGAAAAACCTTGTAAACACTCTAGAAGTCACATTTCATGCCCAATCCTCATGTAACTTTGTCAAAATGTTTGTCTTAATGATATGTTGGTTGAGTTCAAAAGTGGTTCCGGTCTGTTGAAAAACATGGCCGCCAGTTGGCGGGGCAGTTTTCCTTATTTGGCTATAGAGAAACCTTGTAAACACTCTAGAGGCCACATTTCTTGCCCGATCTTTATGAAACTTGGTCAGAAGATTTGTCCCAATGATACCTCGATCAAGTTTGAAACTGGGTCATGCAGGGTCAAAAACTAGGTCACTGGGTTAAAAAAAAGAAAAAACCTTGTAAACACTCTAGAAGTCACATTTCATGCCCAATCTAAATGTAACTTTGTCAAAATGTTTGTCTTAATGATATGTTGGTTGAGTTCAAAAGTGGTTCCGGTCAGATGAAAAACAAGGACCAGGCCAAAGCTTCAAAAACCTTGTTTATCTTTAACCACATAGCACGCAGCTTTGATATTTTATATGTGACAAAGATTGTTCAAATCATGCCACTGGCAAGCTCATTTCACAGGTGAGCGATCTAGGGCCATCTTGGCCCTCTTGTTTACATACTCTTGTGTATTATGATTATTTCTGATAAGCATGTTATGAGGGCCCGAGTTATTACCGATAGCATAGCTAGACTGCAAGTTTACATTGTAAAACAGCAGGAAGTCAATCAAGGGTTTGTGTGGTCACTGACCAGTCACAAGGCCACATCACTTGTAGAATTTTTTTACAATCATTATGCTGTATTCAAGTAGAACTGATTCCAATACTTGTACATTCACTACTGGAAAACCATTTTTAGTGGTGAACGTGTAAGATCCACTGTACCTCCCAAAGAAAAGTGTAACTTACCACTATTGTATTACATTTTATAACACAAGGAAAGGTTCAATTCCATAAGTCTAACCACTATACAATAACTGATATTGTATTGGCATTCCCCAGGCTGTTCTGATGCCATACTCAGCAGTGACCACAGGCCCGTGTTCTCCTCGTTCAATGTTGGGATCTCCTCTGAGTTCATCCAGACGCGGCAGTCCCTCTCAGAAATGGCCCCCGTCACCATCGTGTTCACCACAGTGGAAGCACAGGTACTGGGGAATTGTAATAGAAACATCTCTCTGAATATCTATGCTATGTACAGGCATAGAACATATTATGGAACCATATTTATCAAGAATTGTACAGTTTAAAAATAACACACATACTCAAACAACTTCTGATATATAGCAACCATGGTGCTATTTATTCAAGCAACATACAATAACTGACCTAATTTCAAGAACAGAAAGTGTTAAGCATAAATTCCTATATATTCTAAATATTTTGCACAGCAAATGAAATTAATCTACCATATTGTCAAAGTCCAATCAAAGGAAATTATAATTATGCCATTGCTATTTTAATAAATATCTTAGTGTAAAATTTATCATTTTGCATTCCAAAATTTGTTTCAAGAAGGGCACTGTTACAAAAAAAAGAATTGTTTCTTATATGAGATCACTTAACAAACTACTTAAGCTGATGCAAGAAAAAAAAAGTTTTCTAAAAATCTTTTTTTAAACAAAATATTCACACTATTCACCTATAGTGTGATCTAGTAACAAAAAGAAATAGAATAACAAGACAACAACAACAACACTATTTTCTAAATTCAAAACAACCCTTAAGTATTGGTTTCATCAGAAGGACAGTTAATTTTTGTTAAGGCATAAGCATTATTTGTTCATGAGTTGAGGGTTTAGGGTGAAAATGTTGTATCTGCTTCATATTTCTACATAAGGTACAATAGTTTTGCGTTAAACTCATGGTGTGAAGTTGTTACTATTTGCAGGTGAAGACATGTTGCAAGCAATACTTCCAGCTGACGTTCCATTCCTCATGCTTGCCAGGTAAATGTTTACTTCTGTTTGAATTAATTATGTGGCAACAAAATGGCTACTAAAGTAAACCCCGCTAATAAGACCACTTAAGTGACTTCATAAAAGTGGTGTTCAGGCATAGAAATTAGTGGTTGCCTGTTTATCGGCTGCGAGTAGATTGAAGTCCATTGAGGGCGTAGAGGTATTACAAACATAAAAACAGATTACTGCGTTATCATGTTGTAATATATAAGGCTTTGGCATGAACAACAATATTTTATTCTACGCCTCACGTGATATATTACAAGACAAAAGGGCAGTTGCCCGTTATTCTCTATGTATGTGCTTAACATTTTCTCATTTCAGATACAATAGTTCCAAGTTTAACACACACTATGCTTCAAGAGCAATTGTAACATGCTGTGCTCAGATTTGTTTCTCTTGTCATTTTATTTCTCTTTCCAGGAGAATAAATTTGATTATCATACATGTGGACACTGTTTCAGATATGTTTCGAAGCCAGTCTAACACTTCTTTCAAGGAGAACAAGACTGGTTTCTTCACCGTCCCAGTCTGGCTCAAGACCAATCTGCCTGAAGTAAGTTACATAATGAATAATGTTACAGTCACTGGCGCTCGATGGCAATGACTCAATCATTTTTTTAAATGCAGCTGCAGCCGTGATTTTTATAAACCTGTTTATTATAATGCAATACACATACTAAATCAATAAAAATCTTCCGACAAAACGTCTTCTTAAAAAAAAGTTAGTTCGACTATGTATATAGAATATCTATATACATGTACATAGTCGAAATATCTTCTTTCTTTTATAGAAGACGTTTTGGTTGGAAGATTTTTATTGATTTAGTATGTGTATTGCATTATAATAAACAGGTTTATTAAAATCACGGCTGCAGCTGCATTTTTCAAAACAAAAGTCACAACGGATAGTCTTTCACAGGTTGTAGGTAGTGCTTCAGACATGAGTGTAACTACCCTTAACTTTTGCAAATATGATTTTAAATTGTTAATATATGGTACTTAAACTTCTTAGAAAATTAAACAAAGGATATTGGCTTTGGACATAATATAAGTTTTAAAATAAAATAAATCATTTTGGATCCAGTTTCTTAATTTATGTAAATAATTTATTGTATAATACTAGTGCGAAATGAAATTTTTATAACCTTCACAATGAATAACATACAATTCACTGTTATATTCATGGAAAAGATAAAGGTCACGGAATAAAGTACGCTTTTACCGTTGAAAACGGCAAAATAAACAAGCAAACCAACACAAAATGTTAACCTCATTCTCAGATGCGGCCTCTATTTGCGGACCAAAGCTACCTGGAGGACCAGCACATATTGATAGCTGTGATAGCCAAGGATGCCGACAATGAGTCATACGGGGAGTGCGTGGTCAGCCTGCGCGGCATGTTCTCAGAAGAGCCCAAGGACTTTGAGTACCTTCTGCACCACCAAGGGGAGGAAGTGGGCAAGATCAGGTGAGAAAGTATACATGAATTTATAAATTGAGTCTAGTTCTGGGAAAAGTGGGCTTAATGTATGTGCATAAAGTGTCATCTCAGATTAGCCTGTGAGGTCCGCTCAGGTTAATCAGGGACTTCTCTTTCTGCTTTTTTGAATTCTTCGTTTGAAGGAGATCTCTTCTAAACAAAAATCCAGTGTAGGCAGTAAGCATATATTCCATGAGGTTAGCTTGTTAGTAAAAATAAGTTGATGTTTATATCAATTTTTACTGTATGTTATTCTATAAAATTATCAACAGTCACAAAAAACACTTATGGTATGCCAGTATTTACGATCCATATTTCAGCGGCAAATTCCATGTTCGCACAGTAGGCAAGCAGACTGGGCACACCAAAACAATGCATAGGAATTACAGTAAGTATTGACACAAAATTAATTACATGAACACTCATAGAAAATAATGATCCCCAGTTATCCACATATAATTATTATTATTATTATTATAATTATTATTATTATAATTATTATTATTATATACAGAGTTATTTGCTGTTGAAAGTAAGCCATGCTGGGTGTATGTGATGTTTTTGACAAAGCACTTGTTACTATTAGATGTGATTNACACTCACTAATGCCTCAAGAATGAAGTAAAGTTCAGGTGATCTACGTCATTAGGTATTTTGCATATGTCATAAACTATATAAGTAACAGAAACTTTGAAACCTACAAACATTTTTTGGAATTTTGGAAAAAAGATTCATGATTGAATGAAGGAACTTTCATTGATCTTGTAGAACATGCGTAGATTTGATCTTCAGCATCTAAAAATATGTGAAAAAGAAAGAACGACAATATCTTTTGGAGAGATAAATGTACCTATATTATAAGCAAAGGACCTGTGCGACATTTCCCGGGCTTTTTAGTCTGTTTAGTTAACACCGTAGTAATGTTTTCCATATATAACAATGCTCACCCTTCCAACTTTAAGCGCCCAGTGGGACGAGGGATAGAACGAGAAAGTCACATGCTTGAGTACATTTTAACCCATGCGCATTGCACTCTTTTTTCGCATAAAAAAACAGTGGAGCAATATAGGGCCATCATGGCCCTCTTGTTATTTTTCCTATTAATATAACATGTTTAATATAACTGTGTAATTTGTAAAAAGAATGCTGCATTTAGTAAAATTCTGTCAATGTTGTTACATGACCATATGTGTTACAATTCTACTTGCAAAAAACTAGATTCTATGTCATGCAACAGGTGATTTCTAACTTGACTCATTTTAAGCTCTGCTACTTGGTAAGAGTTTGAAACTAGGTCATGTGGCGTTAGAAAAGACGTTTCTAGGTCTTATTAATGAAAAAGCTTGTAACAGCCTAGAAGTCACATTTGGTTGTGCAATCTTCATGAGATTTACTCTGAAGGTTTGTTCTAATGCTTTCTCTGATCAGAGAGATATGGATGGTGTCCTTTGACAGATATAACCCAAGTGGCGTATTTTTCTTATGTGGCAACAGTTAAACCATGTAAAGTGTCTAGAAGTCACATTTTTTACCCACTCATCATGAAACATGCTCAGAACATTAAAATATATATATATATATATATATATATATATCCGGGCTGATTTCAAAATGATTGTGGTTTGTTAAAAAAACATGACTGCCATATGTTTGGGCAGTTTTCCTAGTTTATTATGAAACCTTTTTTCTAACCACTCAGAACCGTTAAGTTCCTTGGTGTGTCAGGTTGGGCCTTTTGCCCTTTTGTATACACAGAATTTTCAGGGTAAGGTGTTCAAGTGCAGTAATTGTAAAAGATATATACTTCTTTTATGCTTATTAAACTTGAAAAATGCATGTTAATATTTCTGTAATTACTGAATCAAATGTGTCTAGGGATTCATTATATAAGGCACTGACAGAAAATGTTCATTATACTATAAAAAGGTTAGAAAAGTCAAGTGTTCTATCAAAGTGTGCATTCTACAGCTCTTATAAAATAATCTTTAAAATAATTTATTGAAGCTAAAATTAAATAGTCAGTAATGTTAGTGCTCAAGGTTTAGTAAATCATGCTATTTTTGCTCGACCCTCTCAGGTTTGATTGCATTCGACACGGAATACCAGTACCAGGACCCTGAGATGTTTGTATCCGACCATCCCCGGGAACGCCCCAGTGTTCCCCCACAGACGCAGAAGAAGCCCGGTCCCTCCTCCATGCAGCCTGCGCATGGTTTCCAGTCCAGGGCCACCCTTCGTCAGACAGTCAGTAACACAGTGGATAGCCGCTCTGCTGATTTACAGAAAGATGTAAGGATCTTTATATGAGAGAATTATTTAGGTTAGAACACAGTCTAAAAGTACAACATTAAGCATGCTTATAAAATTTATGTTTTGCAAACACATATCCATGTTTTAT
>VMBQ01015807.1:0-12886 GCA_007657795.1 Dreissena rostriformis | reverse complement strand
GGTTGAACCTTAGTGAATATATTGAAAACAATAATTCTCAATTCTTAAGTATTTGTTAGCAAAAAAAACCAACTCCAATTTCTCAATTTTAGTTGAAACGAAAGATTTTTCTCAATCCAAAGGGCCCTGGCCCCATTCTCAAAATGGCGAAAAAATAATAATTTAGATAAGATTTCATACTACTAGCTTTATCATAATGATAAGAACAACGCACCATTTTTCTTTAAGATTTAGCACTATTTAGATAATTTAGCCTAAGGTTAAAATTAATTGAATGGCAAAGTTCATGTAATTGAAAAAAATAATTATAGATGTCAATGAAGTTTTGTGGGAAAACATATAAGTCTTATATTATGTTATTTCAGTCGTACAAATATATTATACATCTTCTTCTTCGCCATTTCTCAGTGCTATGGCACGTCGACGTGGGCTCTCACATGATTCGAAAACAAACGCCATCGGTCTCCACCTTGGGCCGTCCATGTAAGGAATTGCATACCCTCATCGTATCTTGAGAAAGCTTTCGACACCCATGTTGTTTTTGGGCGTCCCCTCTTAGCTGTCCGGTCCACTCTTCCGTGCAGTGTAATGTTTGCGACCCTGTTCTTGTCCATACGAAGTACATGACCAAGCCACTGGTGTTGTCGAACATGTACTTTTTGCATATGCATATACATATATACAAATAAATCCAGATAAAAATTCATTGGGAAAAAAGTATCATTCTTTCCATATTTCATGGTGTGCACATCTAAAACTTTCATCTGCTATTCGCATACATTTTGTACAGTGGTACATTGATGTCATTTCAATTACCGGTATGTCTACACTTTCCTAAATATGTATAAGTTATGCAGTTCATGTGTGGTTGAGTATTTTGTGATGATTAATAAGTATGCAACCTGTCATTTCTTAAGTGTGGTATTGACATCAGGAATCAGCGAGTTCAAGTCTTGTATTTACAAGTTTACATACATGTTACGTTTTATACATCACAGCTATGTTTACTTAAAATTGGAAAAATGTGTCACAAACCACTATAATTATTGTTAAAAAAAATAAATATGTTGGCTAACGATTTTTGTTCTTTTAAAAAAAAAAGTATTTTGATAAAGAAAAAGGCTTGTTTTAGTTATTATGGATGTTGCCAAGTATACCCATATGGTTGAAGGTTAGATGAAAACATCAAACTACGCACTCAATACGATTTACACCTGCTTTCCTTTCAATAGAGTAAACACATTTACACATAAAGATTGTGATCTTATGAGGTAATAAGTGCAATGTCCGGGGTTTCAGTTGTAAAAAAGTGTTAACGTCATGAGACGTTGACCTTGTTTAAAACTGTTTACTTGAACAAATACTTAATCTACTGGTGACAATGGAACAATGACCTGTTTTTCATATATTTGCCATTTGTCACTGTCATCTCCTAGGGGTCAGAAGTAGTTCATAGATTACACTTGTACTGGCTCACCGTCATCAACACTATCAAAATATTGACCAAAGTATTGTGCCATTGACATTGTCAACTGGTTTCCCGATAAAGATAACATGGTTTTGTGTTCAGTTTACGCACAAATTGTCCGCTAGGGCTGCAACAGCCCTGCCAAAACTTAATTGTTTACTAGGAAAGATAGAGATCCTGTTGCAAGATTTTGGCATGAAAGAAAGCATATTACAATACAGTTCAGTCAAAAAATAAAATGATTTCCTTTACAAAACACAAAGGTAATTATTGAAATATAGATATATGACGAAGTATTGATTGTGATATATACATAATTAATAACAGCTAGCAGCACTTTGGAACCAAAGATTTCAAAATACCACATGTTTTTTTTGTGTTTAAGTATAGAAAAAAGCTTTAGATCTTCATTATGTATTCAATACAATAAGTCTCTATTCAGAACAATCACGAGTTTTTAATTACATTCAAAATACCACATATTCTTTTGAGTGTAGAAAAAAGCTTTAGACTTTGTATGTATTCAGTAGATAAAATACAGTAAGTCATGAGTTTGCACTAATTACGGACTTGATCAATGCTCTATGAAACAATGTCTGATATTATCTAGATAGATAGCCCAGAGTTTGGTGACTGACACATGACTGCCCTGTGATACGGGACACAAATTGTGTCTTTGTTTTAGGCTCCGTTACTTGACTAAGGACCGAATATGTTTGCCAAGTCTGACAACTTTGTAATAGACACTAGAAACTTTGACGCATATACCTGTATATCAAACAATCGATCAAACAATCGGTTGGTCCGTTGAGTATCATAATGGGTTTAATGCTGTTTATTAAAACAAAGAAAAATGTTCTTTCGATCGTAGCCAAAATAAGACAATTGTATATGATCCTGGCTCTGGGAATATGGGGTTTAATACATGTGCACAATATGTAGTCCCAGATAAGCCGGTGCATTCCGCTCAGGCTAATCACGGACTACACTTTCCGCCTTTATGGATTTTTTTTTTGTAAAGGAAGTCATTTATTTCTTAAACAAAAATTCAGTCTAAGCGAAAAGTGTTGTCCCTGATTAACCTGTGCAGACTGCACAGGCTTGTTTGGGACAACTCTTCACGAACATGCATTAACCCTTTGAGCGCTGGAACCGGATTTTGAAGGCCTTTGCAAACAGTTTGGATCCAGATGAGACGCCACAGAACGTGGCGTCTCATCAGGATCCAAACTGTTTGCTATTCTGATAGTATTCTTTGAAAAAAATCAAAGAAAATGCTAATTTTAGAAATTTAGCAGACAACATTTTAGCAGACGACAAATTTCCCAGCATGCAAAGGGTTAAATCATATCACACACACATGCAATGGTAACACATGGATTCAAGGTGTGAGTGTGAAACTTCTGATTCTGTTGTATATGTTTTAGAACTGTTCAAGCTAAGACAGCAATTTCACACTAAACACACTTGACCCATAGTTTACCTCTGACTGACTTTACCTTTGGAATATATTGCCATAGAAAATTGGTAGAGATGTTTTTATCTGTTTTTGAAAGGTTCACTAAACGTTCATTCTGATAGGTTTGCTTTGAGGGATAATGAATATTCTTGGTTTTCCATAAAGAATAATAGCAGTGAGATCTATGAACAGATATTGGGTGGGTAAACCTGGGGTAAAATCCTTTGGCCATACTGACAGTTTGATTATAGAAGAAATATGGGCTGCAGAGTTCAAGGTTCGTTCATGAAATACATGCATTCTCTATGAATCAGTCACCTCTAATTCCATTGTATTGAAAGTAATCACTGAGTATTTTTTATGTCCCCCAGTCTATTGTCCCCCAGTCTATACTGGAGGACATATTGTTTTTGCCCTGTTTGTTGGTTTGTTTGTTGGTTTGCACAAACTTTAACATTTGCCATAACTCTTGCAATATTGAAGATAGCAACTTGATATTTGGCATGCATGTGTATCTCATGGAGCTGCACATTTTGAGTGGTGAAAGGTCAAGGTCATCCTTCAAGGTCAAAGGTCAAATATATGGGTCAAAGTCGCTCAAAAGGGGACATAGTGTTTCACAAACACATCACTTGTTAATTTTTGTTTTTGTAGCATTCATGTGCATTGAAAATATTGAAAAATGAATAAAAGGTAGTCAAACAAGATTCTAGAAAGCCTTATGATCTGAATAAAAAGTTTTAAAATATAACATGGCGTTTACCAATATGTGATTTATTTCTGCCTTAGAGTCTTGCTTCCACAACTGGTTTATGCGAGTTTAATCATACTCCTGGTATTTGCAATATTGATTATAAACCAGAGATTCCTCCTGGACTTGACATTGTGCAAGTCAAGCTATAACATCTATATGTTTTGTAACTACACATGTAGCTCTATAGTTCTGGGAAGCAATTTTATAATGTCAGGGACTGCCATTATAGCACATCTTATTTTCATCTAAATTGACGTCAATCCCTGCCCTCACGTTTTCTTCATGCTAACGTTCTGTAACTTAAACAATGAATCACTTTTTTACCTTATTCATATGATAGGATTTGATTATTGTAGGGCCGTTTAAAGCATGGGATTGTTTCACTGTAACATATTAAGCAAGAAAATAATTTACTCGTTTACATTTCAGGGCTTTTTTTCCCATCTTTGTGGAGCAGCTTTGGACGTTTCATTTTGTAAAAAAATGAGCAGTGAACTTTTCAAAATTGTGAAAAAATGAGTCACAAACTGTTAAAAATTGTGAAAAATGAGTTGCGAACTGTTAAAAATAGTGAAAATTTGACTCAAAAACTTCTCAAATTTGTGAAAAACGGCCATTCTCTAAGAAGGAAAAAAAGCCCTTCATTTGTTTCTTGAATTAGTAGGAATAATTGATGATTTACTTTATTAAATGCCCTGTTCTTTTTTCAGGCAAAGACGAAACAGTGGTCAGAAACTAGTAAATACTGTCCGATAGATCTGTTTTCGGGGTGAGTTATGCAACAGTATTCATGCCTTTGTATCTCATGTAGAATGTTTAATTGACTTGTGGCTGCACGTATTAATTATTCAACTTTAATTGGCCAAAATCTGTTATACAAGCATTAAGATTATACACGTTAACTAGCTGTAATGCAAAGGAATATGATATCGAACAATCCTAGTGATGAAATTAAAATCTAAAAACACATTAATATTACATTAGTAATACTCAATGAGTGGTAAGCATGTTTCAACAGATTTGAATATTTCAAAATCTTTTTCAAAATCTCTCATTTAAAATTGTGTTATCTGTAAGGCACAATTCATCACAACAAGTTAATGTAGGTTATCAAATATTTCCATAATTAACCTAATTTACCTTTGGAAATATATATCAACCTATTTTCCCTTTGGAAAAAATATATATGAAAGTACAATGTATCTATGTTATCAAACTTCCTTACTACTGGTAATAGTATCAACAATAATAATTGAAAACTGCACTGGTTATATCAAGATTAAGAAATTGAGAAGTGTTTTTTTGAGTTTCATTTCCTTATAACTGTATAATGTCGTCGGTTTTAATTTCCTGGGTTTCAATAGTTGTTATCATATGACTGTGATAAATATTACAATTGGATGGTTTTCAATGAGTAGTTATAAATAGAGTGATGGAAATTTAGAAACAGAATCAGTTGCTTTATAACTGTTTGTTTGCTCTTATTTCAAGTATGTATTACAAGTATTTAAGTGGGAATTCCCATTAGATGCAGAAACAGGCAAAACAAATCGGTCAAGTAGATTGTTCTTTTTATAATGCCAAAAGTAGTGGGCATATTGTGATGTTTCCTGGTGTTCGAACCCTGGTCCTCTAGAAACAAAAGCCAACGTGCTACCACTACACTACACAGGCTTTTAAACATGATTTGTAGTTAAAAGGCGATGTTGATAATACAAAGATAAATTTGCTAAAGTGTCAATGAAAAGTGTTACAAACACTTATATTACTTTTGCAAGTCTGATAATTATCAATAAAGCAACATTTTTTTTGTTAACATATTTCATAGTTAGAAGCATTATTATGCTTGCTTGAATATAATGCATACGTTCTATTTAGAATCACTGACATTCATTTTGGGGGATATTGTTATTTTGCCAAACAGTGAACAAGTCCCTTTAATGTGTTTGTTGTTTATATGAGCTCCAGTAGTGATAATGTTGCAGGAGGCCTTGGGATGTATGAGCTGTTGTGAATGAAAATTCTTGGCTTGCACTGGTATTCCCTCCTACTCAGAGCTATCCTTCTACACAAAAAACACACATACCAACTGCATCTACAGTATAATTAAATTGTCAGTTTACATTGCATAACATCTATAAATTAAACAGTACTTTTTACAAGCATGTCTATTCAATACCATAATCATGTTGCCAGCATCATGATTGGGATCCTTATAGTGGTGAGACCAATTTGCTCATGTCTATTTTCTGAAGCTTCAAAACCTAACAAGAAACCACTAACTGGTTTTGCTCTCAGATGTTTGCAGCTAAAAATAGGTCTGTTGTTGTGGGGATTTCCGATAAACTTCTTTTGTTGGGAACAGTAATCTGTGAAGCGGAACACAAATCTGCACAGAAGGCTGTACAGACAGATTACTGCTGGGTTATGGCCTTTTTATTGCCAGCCACATGCAGTAACAGTGTATCAAATAAATGTGTTTTGTATGAGATAAAGCTGTTTGACCACTACAGTAAACTACTGGGTTATAGCGGTTATGGCAATTAAAAGGCCATCCACTTGCAGTAACATTGTATCAAATTAATATCTTTCGAATGAGATAAAGCTTTTTGACCGCTACAGTAAACTACTGGGTTATAGCGGAGATTGTGACCGCTATGGCAGGTCTGCCCTGGACGATAATTGAATGTTCCCCGCCAGACAGCTGGGATCCTCAATACTAGGAGGCTTTTCATGGGGTTTTATTAGGGGATTTTGTGTATTCAGGCCTGTTGGGGCATGTCTTTGACTCTATGCCCTGTTGGCCTTGTTTAAATAGGGCTTTATCTGTTTGACAGCTTTGCGGTTTGGAAAATCCATTACTTTTTATCTTCTGAAAGGAGGATTGTTAAGTATTAGCATACAAATATTAGGGAAATAAATTGAAGCTTTTTTGATGAAATGTAAATTTGTTCTTTCTGTTTATTTCAATTTGAACAGTGTACTGATACAAAATATAGTTTTTATAGGGATATGATTCTCCCTATATAGTGGTTTACCGGGTTGGGACATCATGCTTACAAGAGTTATGAAAAAGTCATGCATACATCAAAATTTCTCAAAAATGTTTGTTTGGCAAAATGTCCCAGTAAAATAAATACACATTTAAATGAGATGCGCTCTGTGAAAAGGTGGTTTAATGAATATATGTGCGTATATTGTCGTCCCAGATTAGCCTGTGCAGTTTGCACAGGCTTATCAGGGACGGCGCTTTCCCCTAAACTGGATTTTTGTCAAGAAGAGTCTTCCTTTCAACGAAAAATATCATATAGGCAGAATGTGTTGTCCCTGATTAGCCTGTGCAGACTGCACAGCCTAATCTGGGACAACACTTTACGCACATGCATTAAACCCCCTTTTCTCAGAACGATGCTCAAATGAACAACTGTCATAGAGAGCTGGCAGAGAGGCTGTGTGTCTCTTATCTCACTTCATTTGTCAGTGGTCATTGATTACGGGATGATGGCCAGTGTCAAGGGATGTTGTGTATCTGTCCAGGTAATGGACCCCCTGGCCAGTGAGTACCATGTGACACTGGCCACTCTGGACATCTGGTATGCAAACAATTAGGCAGATCATAAACCATTGGGATGGCAGGTCCATCCAACATCTGTCTCTGTAAGCAACAAGCAAATCAGCTGACACATTATGCTGTGGCTGGAAATCAGACCTTGACATGATTGTCATCTCTCAAAAATTCTTGAAGAAGAGAATTATGTGTTTGCTTTATCTAGTTGTTCAGGGGTGTGATTTTTCCTCCTTTCAGCTGCTTTCCTCCCTTTCAATGTCAAACTAATTTTACAAATGGTCTTCGCTGGATATATATAGGAATGAAGAGTTTAGTTGAACCATGTAGGGCATTTAACTCCCCTGGGGAGGTTCTTAAATCACACCCCTGTTTGTAAGGTCTTCTGTTGTCATCACTAGACATTAATTGGTTGCTGTATTGTGGGTTACTTTATGGTCAGTTGGTGCTTTTTTGGCCATTCTGCAAACATTACATGAACATAATAAAGGTTATTTTGGTCATAGCTTATAGGGCAGTTATTTTGAGCAAATGCACAGCTGGAAAGTATTAAGTTGTCATAAAAAGCCTATGGTATATTTTTGGATGACAATAGTTCACATTTTTCTTTGTAGAAAAGGAAACAATAAAAAAGAAAAACACTGCTATTGTAATTTTCTAAATTGATCTAAATTAAACATGTCTGTGAAGCAGAGTACATGTCATTATAAACATACAATATATTGATGTGAGATTATAGAAACATCTTTTTCTCCATAATTATGTTTTCCACAATTATTTATTCCACAATTATTATAATACCTGAAGAGTATGACAACTACTGGCCCGTATTAGCAGTTTTAATAAATAATAATATAATATTATATTCTTAAAGTTGTCCAAATTGTCATTGTTTTCTTTTATCTACTTCACTTACCACATAGCTGTCAACACCAATTATGTAATAGACAAAAGTTGACAAGATTCGAAAACCTTTTTCATTTATCAAGCTATTGTAAACACTTGGCAGGTTTAACAACAACATTGTCTGTTGTTTGCACTCAGTTGCTGACAGTCAAATCTTACTAGACATCAAAGCTAGCTATAAGCAGATATTATCAACAACAGTGCCAAAGGGTTTATCTAAATAGCAGTGCTTAAATTGTGTTTGTTTAAGATGACCTAATTCTCTGTAACAAAGACCCAATGATTGTGTAGCTGCAATCCAGCCATCTGGATTTAATTTTTGTGAAGCCAAATTTATAAGATTTAATCAGTCTTCAAACCCTTATCTGGCCTAATCTCCTGTGTTTACAAAACATGTTTTTGTGCAGGTATCGGGTCGCCGTGGCCCACTGTGGCTGAAACTGGTTTGAAATTACACTTAAACCTCCTCTATGCATGTATATTGTTGATTTGTGAAAACACTTGTACATTTTTGTCCCTGCTTGACAAAAGTGAAAACACTTGTACATTTTTGTCCCTGCTTGACAAAAGTGAAAACACTTGTACATTTTTGTCCCTGCTTGACAAAAGTGAAAACACTTGTACATTTTTGTCCCTGCTTGACAAAAGTGAAAACACTTGTACATTTTTGTCCCTGCTTGACAAAAGTGAAAACACTTGTACATTTTTGTCCCTGCTTGACAAAAGTGAAAACACTTGTACATTTTTGTCCCTGCTTGACAAAAGTGAAAACACTTGTACATTTTTGTCCCTGCTTGACAAAAGTGAAAACACTTGTACATTTTTGTCCCTGCTTGACAAAAGTGAAAACACTTGTACATTTTTGTCCCTGCTTGACAAAAGTGAAAACACTTGTACATTTTTGTCCCTGCTTGACTAAGCAAAATCCTTTGTTTACGTTTTATTTCTGAAATTTGAGTATCAGTACCATAGAAATTGATCAGCTGAAACATTTAAGAAGTACTGGGTGACATTTAAACAAGGTGTCCATTGTTCATGGCAGGGGATATGTATTCATGGTCTTGGTGTGATAGCATTTAAATAGTTCTTTCAAATACCAAACAAAGCTGGGGTCAGATTGCAAATCAGCCCGTATAATGGGTATAATGTAGGCGGCTCGGCTGGGCACTGAGTCAGCTAGGAGTGGAGGGTTGTATTAGAGCCTCGCTCTGGGAAAACGGGGCTTAATGCATGTGCGAAAAGTGTCATAACAGATTAACATGTGCAGTCCACACAGGCTGATCAGGGATGAAACATTCCGCGTATATAATCTGGATTTTCGCTAGGGAGTGACTTCCTTTAAATGAATCGGAAATTGTCGTCCATTATTAGCCTGGGTGGACTGGGGCGAGACTTTGGGCAAATGCATACAGCCCATTAATTTTGCAATTCACCAGGTTCATAACCATTATTAAGCAATTTATCATTTTGAAGGCCTGCAAAGAATTGTAAACCATTGTATGTAACTTAGTGAAACCATGCATGCAAAATCATCTTTTCTGTGCACTCATTATTAGTCAGCTAGAATTTACCTGAGTTTACCTGTATCTTTTTTTTACAATCCACACTGCTGCAAACTGTTATTTTTGAAGGTCTGCAAAGACATGCATGTTTTTAATTAAGGTTAATTATGCATGAAAACTGAGACCTAAAAACATTTCCTACTTTCCTATTTCTGCAAAAAACATTGAATTACAAAACCAATCAAACAATAAAACCAACAGCCTATTTATTCATTAATTGGCAATTAACTTTCTAATTAGAGGTATGGTGGGTTTTAATTTCTTATCGGTCCTATTTTCCCACACTCAGAAACAAAGAGTGGCTGCTACCCTCGCCTCCCACCAGCGCCCCTTCAGCAATACACAAAGGAAAATCTGACCTCTCAATTCATTGGAAGAATGCAAAGGAATTTTAGAGCCCTTTAATTGCCCAAGTGTGTCCTTGATGGGTTATTTTCATCGAAGCCTGAATGAATGTTCTTTGTCAGGTGTCTGGGTTACCCAGCAGCTGAGCTACCGTTGGTTTTACTGTTATCCCTTCGGTTTAATGAGGAGAGAAAAACTCTGCACAGGGGTGCAGGGCACTAGTGTTAGTTAACTGAGGAAATTTTGCATGATCTAGAATTGTGTATGTCTCTGTTTAGCAACACAATTATTTCGACACATTCAAGTCATCTTTCAACTGTAAAGTACAATGCATGGTCTTGAAATGCAATATAAGGAACTTCATTAATTAAGCTGAAAAAGTGTTGCAAGTTGACGATCCACATTCTTTATTGCTACAAATCTTAATTGTATGGTGTACTCATACAAAAAGTGAAACTGAAATACATAAATTAACCCTGTAAATGAAAGATTGAATGCCATGTGCCATGGGACATGTCCCATTAATCATCTGCACACAATGGCAGCAACAATTTATGATTTTTTTTTTAAATTGTATGTATTATTATGATCTATACTGCAAGTCATTGTTTTCATATTTATGCATATATAACATAAGTGTCACATATGAAGGCTAAAAAGGCTGTTACCTGCTCTTGATTCTGCGTTAAGTGCAGTGTACACCAAAGTCTTGTGGGTTAAACAAGTACTAACATCACCCCTGTGCCGCCTCTAGGCAATTTGTCACCGACTTTTAGTAGGGTAACAGCTGTATGCAAATGAGGCCGGTAACAGATGGTGCATGGGCGGAGAGAAGCAGCCTTTGTTGTGATCCAGTCCAATACACAGCAATAACTGGTGACATGGTCCGCTGAAGGCGCAAACATTGAAATAATTTGAACATTATGAAAATTGCTGTCTGAAATTGAATACATCAAAGATGGGCTCAGTGATTGGCATAGTTGGTGACATGGCCCGCTAGAGGAAGAAAAATTAACTCTTTCAGTGCGGGAACCGAATTTTGAAGGCCTTTGCAAACAGTTTGGATCCAGATGAGACGCCACAGAAGGTGGCGTCTCATCAGGATCCAAACTGTTTGATATTCTGATAGTATTCTTTCAATAAAAATCGAAGAAAATGCTAATTTTAGAATTTCAGCAGACAACATTTTAGCAGACGACAAATTTCCTAGCATGCAAAGGGTTAAGAAAATTTTTACATGATGAAAATAGCTTTCTAATATTGAATGCATCCAAGATGGGCTCAGTGATCAAATCAGAAAATGGTTGAAATTATTGTTGCGAATAAATTAATAGGCCTTCTGCAGAAATAGGTTGAAGCTGATGGATTGATGTATCAAAATTTCCTCATTTGGACGTCCTCTGAAACTTACATTGTTTGCTGACATCTCTCCATGAAATGTTGTTAATAGTTTTTCAGTCATAACGCGCGGAAAAAAAACAACATGCTGGCGGACATCTATCCATGGAATTTATTAATAGAATTTCAGTCATATCACGGAGATCATTTAGGCGACTTAAATTTTAATTTGCCAGACAAGCATAGCCAATCTTGAGGTTTATTAAAAATAAGTGCAAGCCCGGGATTGGCATTCTAGTGCTCTACCAACTGAACTATCGGGACCCAGGCAGACAACTGAAAGATAATGCAGTAGATAAATATGCACCGGTATTGCAATTCTGCATTGTTAACAATAATGTGCCTGCTTTTAAGCAATGAAATTTAATCATGCCTTTTATAATGTGCAGTTTGTTGCACCTAGATCGTGATCATTTATTGTCATGCACAAGCAAGATAAATTTATCGACTTCAAAGATTAATATCATGCCAGCAATGATAGTGATCATGGTATTGTCCACAAAAATAATCATCTCATGGTGGAATGGATGATAAAATTATTTTATGACTGCTGGTCAATCAGTTAGGTTAGAAACACTTGAACAAAGAATTCAAAATTACAAGTACAGAAGTTTTATAATGTCTTTAACACTACTAAATATCTATTGCACCCACTTGTGCAAAAACTGATCCTTATAAGGCAGCATATTCTATGTTAGAACCCCAGATATTGGTTTCTACAATAACTAATTAACTTTGGCAGACTGTATTGGGTCCATGAATATTACAAAAGAGATACTCTTCATCTATAGTCATTATCATGATAGCTTGGATATCGATTCCTTCATTTTCTTTGACAGCCCGGACAATGGTTTGATGCCACTGCTGTTCATTCAATGTGGAATATCGAAATTCATAGTCGTGACTCCCTTTGTCTTTCCCCCAACTGCCCTTGAACCTTGTGGAGCCCTGTTCCAGGAGGAAAGCATAGTGACACTTTGTCAATGGCTCTCCATGGAAACAGATGATCCAAGTAGCCCTGTGTGGCTTTGTTTGTGGCAGATGCATTTTGTGAATTGATTCGTCCTGAACTGTCTGAAAAATTGATTTTATCCATTCATAATGGCTGAGGCATTTTGTGAATTAATTTTGTCATGATATCTTATCTGAGACTGATATTGAAAAATTGACTTTTATCTGAACTGCAACTCATAATGAGGCTATGTGATGTTTGGAGAAAAAAACTGTTAGCAACACACAAAAAAGAAATTGATTTGTTTGTCTTGAATCTTTTGTGAATCGATTTTGTGAAACTATCTGAGACTGATATTCACAAATTGATTTTATCTGCACTGTTCATAATGAGGCTATTTAATGTTTGGAGAAAAAACTGTTAGCAACACACAAAAAATAAATTGATTTGTTTGTTGTGAATAAACATAAGTTTGTT
>VMBQ01015805.1:0-11950 GCA_007657795.1 Dreissena rostriformis | reverse complement strand
TGGCTTTAAATAGTTATGCATTCATGTAGTTGCTATTCAAAGGTAAAACTTCACGCAAGCATCATGCAATCCTAAATTCAACAGATAAATATTAACTAGTCAGTTTAAGAACATCATTGATCGTGGCTCGTATATGTGAAGATAATCCGTATGAGCTATACAGGTTTCAAGCATGATAGTTCGTACATTCGCCCGCCAATATGATGTCTTTTCCGTTTCTAAAGGACATTCATTTAAGTCTAAAATATTATAAACCCAGGCTGTATACTCAAATGTCAAGGTCATAATTTAAAACCAATATTTGGAGCTTATAGTCCGCCTTTAGTCATATATTTTGTCTCTTACTTTATTCATTTATATTCTCACTATGTTGGTGTCGACTTCAAACAATAGGGCCATAATGGCTCTAAAGCACCCCATGAGTTGACGACCACTACGTGTTGAATACTTGACCTGGTGATCTACGTTTTAACTCAAAGTGACACAGACTCAAACATGGCTTCATTTTGTCAATATAAACATTCTGAGCAAGACACACCACGATAAAGTAATAAATCTTGCCATTACATTGCTACGATTTGTTTAAAGATTTGACATGGTGAACTAGGTTATAAATACATGTTCCCCAGACTGAAACGTTACCAAGAAATTGTAAAGATAAATATTCTGAATAAGTTTCATCCAGATTGAGTCATATGGTTTATATGGCCTTAAGAGTATTTACTAGGTTTTTCAAAAATTAGACCTGATGGCCTAGTTTTTAAAACGCACGTTACCCAGATTCAAACTCGGTCTAGAAAATGTCAAGATAAATATGCCGACAAAGTTTCGTTTACAGTAAGTCATAATTGTGGCTTCTAGATTGGTGACTAGTTGTTTTTTTTACAGATTTGACCTGTTGACCAAATGTTTTAACGCACTTAATCCACATTCAAACTCGGCCTAGATGTTATCAATATAAATATTCTGACAATGTTTTACCAAGATTAAGTCATAAATGTGTCCTCTGGAGTGGTTAGTAGGTTTATGTAAGGTTTGACCTTGTGACCTTGTTTTGGTACGCACCTTACCACACTAGAACTCGGCATAGATGTTGTCCATATATAAATTCTGACCAAGTTTCATCACGATTTCAAGAACAAATTGGGCCTCTAGAGTAGTAACGAGCTTAAAGTTAACGACGCACACCGAACGACGACGGACGACGAAAATAGGATGATCACAATAGCTCACATTAAGTTCTTAGTGCTCAGGTGAGCCTAAAACAAAACACTCTAATTTGTGTATCTATTAAATGTTAATTTATATAATTAGCAATGTGTTTGTTTTAAATAGTCTGTAATTTTGATGTGTATAATTATTTTCAAACGTAAGAGCGTTGGTAAATAAAAGAATTTTGTTTTACAAATTATTACATTATATACTCAATATCCTTAAATAATTTTAAAACTCACAACAGCATTGATTGGGAGTTGAGTTATTGTTTTCTCAGCACAATATCATACATGATTCTGTTTCTGTTAAATTTCTAAAGGTATATGTTTAAATAAATGCATTTCCTTATGGTCAATCCAGGTCGTATTTTAGCGTCATTACACACATAATCCATCAACGTTAACAACACATACACAGCATGTTGTCAAACAATAACAGGTTAATATTATACCAATTCTAAACGTTAGTACGTGTTTGACATTTTTCGAGAAATGAACGTTCTTGTTCATGTTATCACTATTTCAGGCACTGTCGGAAGTTTTGATTCGTTTACAAACTTTGTAGATAAATAGCCGTCTTTGTCCACGTCACAAAATACCAAATGCATCACATTTTATACAAATTATTTAAGACCTTGTTAACATCTTCTTATTCATAGTTATGTGCCATTATCTCCCTTGCCAACACCATCTGCTTGCATTCGGCGTTTCTTTGCTTTCGCCGTAGTCTTCAGTCGCCTGGTGTTCGGACCCGAATGTGGCAATCCAAGAGGGACGTTACCTACTTCCGGTTTAGATGCAAGTCCAATTTCTGGCTCATTTTCCTTGTTCTCTTTGCACACTGTCATTTCGTCGTTCCGCAGTCGCATCTCGGGAGAATCCGAATGCACACGACCAATATAGCCCATCCTTGGATTGGTCTGTTTACTGTCATTATTTGTTGGCTCGACGCATTCCTGTATGGTTTCATCGCTCTTTTTGCGACCTTTTGGCACTAGACCATCCATCGATTTTGAAAAGGCCGCGAACTGCGTTTTAAGCCCTTCCGGTTTGTCTTTGTCCTCTTCCTAAATGGTCTCCTCATCGACCTCTTGAATCTCATCAAATGTAACAGGTTGCGTCTTATATCTGACCCCTTGTCGTGCCGCTCTTGATCGCTTCTTTCTCTGAACTGGATGTCCTGCCCACTACCTCCGCCACCACCTACTTCAGGCTCCGTATAAAGGTGGAGCCGCGACATACGCTCTGAAAAATGGGTTTCGAAATAAACTAATGGGTCGTTAACTCGGCCCGAAACAGCCATGTTACTTATTGCTACTTTGCCAAAAGTATTTTGTAGTAGAAGGTCACGTCTGAAAAGAGATATACATTTCCATAATAATCTACAATTTGCTCATTTGTATCAAAGCATTAAAGCTTTATATATAAAGGTGGGTAAAAATCACGGATGAATAGTTTTCCTTCATAGGACTCCAAAAATCAGTTTATACCAATGGAGCAACTCTTTTATTTTCATACGCTTATATGCTTCTAGTGGATGTAAGCACGCAAAATAACCTGTGTAATGTGACACTTTATAACTACATATACGTAACAAACAAAAGCTAAGAGAGTGAAACTATGGATAAATTCAAACTCGCGTGTTGTTAAATAAATGCATAATAGCAACATCCCAAACATATTTTGAAAACCATGAAACCTCGCAGAACATTCATCTTATTGGCAAATAATTTTCTTAATTACATCCTAACCGTCATGTTTTTTATATCGTATTTTTGTTTTTTAACCAGTATTGAATGTTTTATTTATTATTTATTATATACATAACAAATTTATTTTTATTTTCGAGATGTATTTAAAGGCATGTTTTAGTACAACAAATGCGATGATTTAGACCATTGTTTTTGTTCTAAGTTACTATTCAAAGAAGTAAATCATGCGTGTTCTGAAGGGAAATTGCATTTAACCATAAAATTTATAAAAACATTGTGTTGCCAGATTGTTTACATTAACACACTCTGTTGAAAGAGCATTAATTTTACCATGCTATTGTTTATACTGCAGCAAATTGAGTTCATGAATAGATGTTTGGCATTTAAAAAGCTGTTAGAATAAGCTTTGATAGACTAGCAGTTTTAAGTTTTAAAATTTGGTTTTATAGAGAAAGGATATACGTGGAAATATTTGATAGAAACAATAGAAAATAGTTGTTTAATGAGGTGGATTAAATAGACCCTATAGAACAATTTGGTAGCAGAGCGTGGTTTGCCTAATGAGGTGGATTAAATAGACCCTATAGAACAATTTGGTAGCAGAGCGTGGTTTGCCTATTTCTACATTGTACATCTCAAAATGAGTGACAAAGCTGGTGAAGACACCCTTCAGGAGAATTTGGTAGAGAATTTGGACGAGTTAAAAGTGAAGAAATCTAGATGTAAAGCAGCATTCACCAGGGCGCGTAATAAAATGAAAGACATTTTAAGCGATGATACGCCAAACAAAGATCTTGCGAAAGAGTCTCTTGACAAGGTTGAAGAGGCTATGGACATGGCAGTACAAAGTAAAACACAAATTAAACACACAACAGACTATTACATAGAGATGTTTTGAATGTTAATGCTAACGCATTTCACCCAGTACCACAAGAAGATGTCTCGAAGACATATAGTGCTTATAATAGATCAAGTATTGCTCTGAGAACCATTCCGGTAGTAGTATCAGCCGGCAATTGTGAATTAGTCATCAATGCATTGTATGATGACGGGAGTACAACGTCTTAACTTAACGAAGATGTTGCATGTAATGAATGGAAATCAGATCGATTCAGCACTAGGGATGTCATGTTCAAACTCCAGAGCTTAAATAGAGAATTTGAACTTCCAATGGAAGCACAAATAACAAGAAATGTAACTGGGAAACTTCAAACAGTGAATTGGCAAATAATGAAAGAGCAGTGGCCACATCTTAAAGACATACCATTCCCCAGTACTGGTAGAAAGAAGAAGATAGATTTACTGATAGGTCTTGATTATGCGCACCTCCATAGATCACTTGGAGCGATAATAGGTGGGGATGGTGAACCAGTGGCTAGATTGACACCACTTAGATGGACATGTGTTGGGCCAATAGATAGAGAAAAGAATCATGATAGCACTAGAATGTTCATGTTCCTTGCTAATAAAAACTTGGAGACTTCATTGAAACAGTTTTGGGAAGTTGAAAGTGAAACGGAGTGTAACCAAATGTCAGTAGAAGACACAAAAGTGCATGTTCAAATAGAAAACAGTATTGAACACAAATACAATATATACATAGTTCCATTGCCATGGAAATCATATAAAGAGACATTACCTGACAACTAAAGTAGTGCCTTTAACAAGCTATATGGCACTGAGAAAAAATTGAAGAAATCTCCTAAAGTGAAACGGGAGTATAGTGACATCATAAGGAAATATGAAGAGAAAGGCTTTATTAAGAAGGTTGAAAAAAAGACCATGAAACAGGATGGTATTTGCCACATTTTGCAGTAGTGAGGCCAGAAAAAGAAACAACAAAAGTTCGCATTGTTTTTGATGCATCATCCAAACATGAAGGCACAAGTTTGAATGAGTACCTTAGAACAGGTCCCAAATTGCAAAGAGAACTGTTTGATGTGTTGCTAATGTTCAGACGAAATCCGATCGCAGTTGTTTGTGACATAGTGGAGATGTATTTGAAAGTTGGCATAGCAAGTGAGGATCAAAAATACCAAAGATTCCTATGGAGAGAATCACCAGAAAGCCCCATCGAAACATTTGAATTCACACGTTTAGTGTTCGGAGTTAACTCATCACCATATCTAGCCCAGTATGTATCTCAACATAATGCTGTGCTGCATGCTGACATATATCCGATGGCGACTGAGACAATTCTGAAGTCTACTTACATGGACGATAGCATGAATTCTACGAACAACGTGACAGAAGGAATAGAACTATGTAGACAATTGAGAAAGCTGTGGCAGTAAGCTGATATGCATGCCAGAAAGTGGATTTCAAATTCACTAGAAGTGTTAGAAACAATACCAAAAGAAGATAGAGCAGCAGAAATAGATATAGGATCAGGAAATCTGCCAACAACTTAAGCTCTTAGAATATCCTGGCAAGCAAAACATGATGAATTTATATTCAAAGTCGGTGATGAAATGACCATGCCAGATGAAATTACAAAGAGAAATGCCTTGAAGACTGTTTGTAGGATATTTGATCCCTTAGGTTTTTAGCGCCATATTTAGTGCGAGGGAAACAAATCATGCAAGACATCTGGTTAAGTGGGGTCGACCGGCATGAAAACGTGAAAGAAGCATAGAAGTTGAATTTTGAAAGGTGGTTTGAAGAGCTTAAACATTTAGATAAGATCAAGATTTCACGTTGTCTCNCATCGAAACATTTGAATTCACACGTTTAGTGTTCGAAGTTAACTTATCCCCATATCTAGCCCAGTATGTTTCTCAACATAATGCTGTGTTGCATGCTGACATATATCCGACGGCGGCTGAGACAATTATGAAGTCTACTTACATGGACGATAGCATGGATTCTACGAAAAACGTGACAGAGGGAATAAAACTATGTAGACAATTGAGAGAGCTGTGGCAGAAAGCTGACAGGCATGCCAGAAAGTGGATTTCAAATTCACTAGAAGTGTAAGAAACAATACCAGAAAAAGATAGAGCAGCAGATATATATTAAGGATCAGGAAATCTGCCAACAACTTAAGCTCTTGGAATATCTCGGCAAGCAGACATGATAAATTTATATTCAAAGTCGGTGATGAAATGACTATGCCAGATGAAATCACAACGAGAAAGGTCTTGAAGACTCTTTGTAGGATATTTGATGCTTTGGGTTTTTTAGCGCCATATGTATTGCGAGGGAAACAAATCATGCAAGAAATCTGGTTAAGTGAGGTTGACTGGGATGAAAACGTAAGAGAAGCAGAGAAGTTGAATTTTGAAAGGTGGTTCGAAGAGCTTAAACATTTAGATTTCACGTTGTCAAAAAAACGAAAATAATGAAACACGACTGAAGTCAATGTCAATTCATACCATTTGTAGATGCATCATCAATTGCATATGGAGCAGTAACATATTTGAGATGTGAGTATGAAAATGAAGATGTGACTGAAAAGGTCGTGTTGCTCCCACAGAATCTACTAGTATCCCAAGACTTGAACTACTCGCAGCAACACTTTGTTTAAAACTGGCATCAAGGATTTGCAAAACTCTTGAAATACAAATCAAACAAGAAACATTTTGGTCGGACAGCATGAATGTCATATATTGGATACGAAATACCAGCAGACAATTCAAAACATTTGTTGCAAACAAAATTGGTGAAATTCACATCGTAACAAATCCAAGTCAATGGAGATATATTCCAACAAACGAAAACCCAGCAGACTATGTGTCAAGAGTTTTACCTGTTAACAGTCTCGTTAAAAGAAAGTGAAAACGAATGGCCAAAGAGCAAAATGGATGTGGGTAATGATAAAAAAACTTAAATGCGAAAAACAGCACAAACAAATTTGCGTACATTTTATGTGTCACAAGAAGAGTGGATCCTTAGCCCGGAAAGGTATTCAAATTGGACAAAACTTGTTAGAATTCGAGCATGGGTCATTAGATTTGTTGAAAACTGCAAAATGAAGAAAGAAGATCGAGTCCGTGGGCCATTGAATGTAGTTGAAATTGAAGAAAGCAAGACTGAAATGATCAAAGAGACACAGAGAAAATATTTTTCAGAAGAGTATGATAAACTAAGTAAGAATAAAACAGTTGGAATTTCCAGCAAACTGATCAAACTGAATCCAAGATTAGACACGGTAGGGGTGTTGAGAAGTGACAGTAGACTAAAGTACTCTGAATTTATTCCATATGACACAAAATATCCTGTGCTTCTACCCAGAAAGAGTCAAGTTACAGAGTTAATTGTGAAAGATGCCCATGAAAAGAACAATCATGGCGGAACAAACCAAACACTCTCTGATCTGTTAGTGAAATACTGGATTGTAGCTGCTAGAGAACAAATAAGAGACTGGGAAAACAAGTGTTCTGAATGCAAACGAAGGAAAAGCCATCCAAAGGATCAAATCATGGCACCTCTTCTAAAAGTGAGAACAAGAGTAACCATGCGTGCATTTAGTAATGTCGCAGTAGACTTTGGTGGTCCTTACATTACTATCCAGGGAAGGGGAACCAGACAAGCAAAGAGATACCTCTGTCTATTTACATGCCTATCAACACGCGCAAGGCACATAGAAATAGCCTTAGGTCTCGACACAAACGCATTCTTGAATGCATTCTACAGAATGGTGAATAGGAGAGGTTTACCGGTTTCAGTGTATTCTGACAATGGCAGTTACTTTGTCGGGGCAGATAAAGAACTAAGAGAACTAGTGCAGAATGTAGACAAAGACAAAATCAAAGAAAGTGCTGCTAACCGAGGAATACAGTGGTTTTTCAACCCTCCTGTGGCGCCGCACTGGGGTGGCGTACATAAAATAATGATTAAATCAGCAAAACGAGCAATATCAGCAATCTTTACCACAGCTGTTATATCAGATGAAGAGCTCATGACAGCTTGTACTGGAGCTGAAAGTTTGATTAATTCTCGTCCACTAACGTTCCAGTCTGCAAATGTTGATGATGGCACACCGCTTACTCAAAACCATTTCCTGTTTGGACAAGTTGGAGGTCAGTTTNACATACATGGTAGTAGCATAACCGGTAGTCGCTAACGGTTATCCAGTCCCACTAATCCGCTAATTATTACAATGAACTAGTTTATGACAAACAATAACAATGGCCAGTAATTATCACCTGATAACAAAAGACAAGTTAATTGACATGTGATAAAAAGGGCCCAACTCCTGCGAGTGACTCCTAAGTTACCCCCCTCTTTCCACAACGATTTATCGCAACCGCGATTTTGAGCGAAAAAGTATTTCAAATAAATCGGAAAATGGCCGACGCATTTTTGCATTTTTTTTTCAAAATCAGAAATTGACGAATTTTAGTGCTGACGAAAAAGTCATTTTTGGAAAAATGACGAAATTTCGTGCTGACGAAAATAAATGGTTACACAGTATCTGATGAAGAGCTCATCACAGCTTTACTGGAGCTGAAAGTTTGATTAATTCTCGTCCACTAACGTACATGTCTGCAAATGTTGAGGATTGCACACCGCTTACTCCAAACCATTTCCTGTTTGGACAAGTTGGAGGTCAGTTTGCTCCAGACTCAGTTGACGACACAGATTATAGCCCAATTAAACGCTGGAGACGTATACAAGAACTCGTGAAACACTTCTGGGGACGTTGGCTACGAGAGTTTCTGCCAATGCTTGCTGGCAGAAAGAAGTGATTTCAACAACCCAGAGACTTTCGTATAGGAGACGTTGTTCTTGTTGTCGATCCTGAGCAGCCTAGAGGTCGATGACCGCTTGGTAGAATAGTGGAGATTTTCCCAGGAGCTGATGGTCATGTTCGCACAGTCAGTGTTCGTATTGGCCAATCAGTTTTGAAGAGATCAGTTACAAGACTCTGTTTAATTGAGCCAGATAATGAAGATTAGAGCAAGAACTCAGCTTCAAGACCAAGTGCAAGTGTAAATAAGCTAGTTGTATGTTGGTTGTTGTGTTTAGTGGCATAATAATCCACAAAGCAACCACAGTTATTACTGTTAGGTGTAAAAGGTTTTTATATGCAGATTTGCACTTTGATTCAGAGCGCATAATAATCCCTGTGTATCCATATTTTTAGAAGAGAAACATCATGAACATTTTTGGAAACTGAAAAGCTTGAAATATTGCTTTGTGTCTTGTAATTACATTTTAGTTTACTATACATTATATGACATTTTGATGATACAGAATGTATCTTATTTGTTGCTTTTATTATAAACTTATATCAGATATATGCATGTGAAATGTTATAGTTTTGTTTATAAAAATAATGCGATTGAGTGTAGTTAAGAGGTTTGTAAACATGTTCAATGTTTAAGCAAACACGTTAGTTAATACCATAGACTTTAAAGGAAGGGTTGTGTGATTGAGAATTTTGAGATGAAAGTGTCTCGTTTATATTATAGTATGATATAACAGTAAATTATAGTTAGTATAGTAATAGTAACGCTTCCACTGAATCTAGATAAGCAAATAGTACAGAAGATATGTCATACTGTTAACATTTGATAGAATACAGTATAAGTCTTATACTTACGGCATTTGATAGAATATAGTATATGGAATACTTTTGAAATTTGACAGAGCACTGGTAGCATAAGCTTTTAGCATACATCTGGTGTACTTACATTTTGATAAACTAAAGTTTATCAAGGTAGAGAAGAATGTTCTGAAGGGAAATTGCATTTAACCATAAAGTTTATAAAACATTGTGTTGCCAGATTGTTAACATTAACACACTCTGTTGAAAGAGCATTAATTTAACCATGCCATTGTTTATACTGCAGCAAATTGAGTTCATGAATAGATGTTTGACATTTAAAAAGCTGTTAGAATAAGCTTTGATAGACTAGCAGTTTTAGTTTAAAATTTGATTTTATAGAGAAAGGATATACATGGAAATATTTGATAGAACAATAGAAACAAGAGAAAAAAGTTACGTAATGCTATGTATGAAAATTATAGTGTATAATATAGTGAAAGGTGCATTAGTATGTGTTCGTCTTATATACCCTGAGGTGGATTAAAATAGACCCTATAGAACAAGAGGCGTTAACAATATAATGTTCAATTAATATTATATCATGAAAAGGCAAATCGGTGAATGTATATTTGTTTCACTGTAAATGCTGCATCTAACTATATAAACATTGATTTGCAAGTGCCGATAGCGGACGTTGATATTTTAACATTTTCCTGATTTTGCCATTACCAGAAGTTGCTGCCTAAACCTTCAACGCAACTGGCATTGCCGGATGCTGCTGGCTAAACAACAACGCAACTGGCAAAGCCGGATGTTGGTGGCTTAACCGTCAACCTAACTGGCAATGCAGGACGCTGCTGCCTAAACCTTCAACGCAACTGGCAATGCAGGATGTTGCTGGCAAAACCTACAACGCAACTGGCAATGCCGGATGTTGCTGCCGATAACTTCAACGCAACTGGCAATGCAGGACGTTGCTGGCTAAACCTTCAACGCAACTAGCAATGCAGGATGCTGCTTGCCAAACCTTCAACACAACTGGCAATTTCGGAGGTTGCTGGCTAAACCTTCAACTTAACTGGCAATGCAGGATGTTGCTGCCTAAACCTTCAAAGCAACGTGCAATGCCGGATGTTGATTTCTAAGCCTTTGACGCAACTGGCAATGCCGGATGTTGCTGGCTAAACCTTCAACGCAACTGGCAATGATGGATTCGGCTGCCTTAACCTTCAACACAACTGGCAATGCCGGATGTTGCTGGCTAAACCTTCGACGCAACTGGCACTGCCGGATGTTTCTGCCTTAACCTTCAACGCAACTCTCAATGTCGGATGTTGCTGCCTTAACATTCAACGCAACTGGCAATGTCGGATGTTGCTGGNGTGTTCGTCTTATTTTACCCTGAGGTGGATATAAAATAGACCCTATAGAACATGTATATTATTTGTCAAACTATCCAGACAGCGCGACCGTTAGATCCGGCTTCCGTAGAAAAGCGCATCAACAGACGGCGCCTCCGTCGTCTTACCCGGCAGACTACCAAGCGTCTCGGGCGATCGAAATTTCACCGGAACAAGCGTCTAGTAATATCGACGTAGAATTCATGGATAGAAGCAACATAGGTTCGGGAAGCTCCCTTAGTATATATCAGAATATATTACGAGCCCCGCTCTGGGAATTTTTTCCCAGAGAACACCCTCAATCTGCGCAAAAAGCGTTAAAATTATTTATTAATTGTACTTTCTTTCATTTTAATATTCATATTTAATAGGGTTTAATGATTTTTCGTACGGATCAGTCTGTGCAGTCAACACATTTCGTCTCAACTGGATTTTCGCTCAGAAAAGAATACATTTTTAACCAAACAAATCATATCACCGGACCGAACAGGCTACTATGAGATGACACTCAACGCACATTCATTCTCTATGAGCAATTCACTGTTTGTTTAAAAAAAATCTGTCCGAATTGTTATTTAGTAAGACAGTGTCTTCTCTGTTAAAATTGTCACGTGCTTCAACAGTTGAAAAGTTCATCCACAGTTTCCCGTAAATGCTGCAGCAATAATAATAACTCATGCGTGGCCGTTCGAGGCGTCAACTTAATGCCACAGCAACTGTTATTTAATATTTCCATTCTAAGAATATTTATGTTTATTTTAGAAATATACGCTATTATTGAGAGCATTCACCTTAATTTTTAGTCTCTTCATCTTCGTGTACTGCTGCCGAAAGTTCGAGACTCCGGATCTACCAGAAATCACATCCGCGCATGCGCAGAAAACACAAAACGGGTCTGGGAAATACAAACGTGCTTCATATCAAACCACTTGGAGAATAATGTTACCGTTGATTTTCCCTCCATTTTTACCGGCCCTTATTGACACAATCGATTTAAACCTATTTGACTTTTTAGTAATTAAAATATATTTATCCAAAGTCAATCTCAACCAGTATATCCTACTTAACACCCGCAGTGTATAATGGATTTACCATTATTGCATAAACTCTATCTATAATGCCCTCTGGCGG
>VMBQ01015803.1:0-12283 GCA_007657795.1 Dreissena rostriformis | reverse complement strand
TATAGTATTTGTATGTAGTACTTGAATATACATTTTGAGCAAAAGTTATTAGATGGAAAAAAAATCAGCAAAACAGCAGCAACACCCCTTAAACAGGAAAACATGCCACGACATCTATAATAAGATATTCTTATTTTGAAAGCTTTGTTTGTGTAGCGTACAAATTGGTTGTACTATTTAAACTTAATATTTTTAATAATGATCAAATAATAGTCTACATCTGCTTTAAAAAAAAACAGTATTATAGTGGGCTAACACTTCAAGTTTTACTAAAAAATACAAGAAATCAACATCGAACACAACATGTTTAAAACC
Organism: Dreissena rostriformis; assembly: GCA_007657795.1. Lineage (NCBI taxonomy): Eukaryota > Metazoa > Mollusca > Bivalvia > Myida > Dreissenidae > Dreissena > Dreissena rostriformis. The sequence continues at coordinate 11,968 of VMBQ01015803.1, read as the reverse complement.
CTTTTTTGCTTTGTATCTTTTTAAAGGTGGAAAATAGTAAAAAAAAATAATTTATAAATCATTAATTTGTCCCAAGCCTCAATACATTCGTAGTTATCACAATTGTCTTTACTGATATAGTTTTTTACACAATTGTGGAAGTTCGAATAAATGTCTTTTATGTGCACACATTTGGATTTCAAAAAAATCTACCGATTAATTTGTAATAAGAAATACGATAAATTTTGGTAGAATCAAGTGCTGACCGCTTAACTTCGTCCAAACTATTTCTGAACTGACACGCACAATATTTACATGTACTCGTGTCCCTATATTTAGAATCTGTAATAGGTGCAACATAAATTAGTCATCTGAAGGGATACGTTCATATTAAATATGTTCAGAAAAGCGTAAGTCGTTAACTAGCAGCCCCTTATGTCTTTATTAAATAATACAAACTACCCAATTCCTGACAAGGACTTTGCATCTCGTAAATTGGAAAGTATTATCGAATAAGAACTGTGTGTACAGTTTGCGTAGTATTTTAATCGTGTGCATTTGTTTGGCAATCAGAGTAATTCAGCTTTTGACATGAATGGCCCGAACCAGATAAATACTATATAGGGACTTGTTAGTATCTTTCTGCTTTTCATATTCTGACTGAAATGAGGTTGTATTGTATTGTGTATGTAATACATCCGCTGTCGAATATTTTACGTCACAATATTAAACAGCATATACTTTATACATCGGCAATATCGTAATCCAGTGCACCAAAATGTAGATAGCACTTCGTTGAGCTATGAGGACGCTTCTTGAATAAATAAATAATCGTTATATGTTAACACAAAACGCATTAAGTTCAAAAGGAAGATGACCCGCTTTTCACCTCAGTACATGACCAAACGAAAGTACTTTGTCTTTTTATTACAATTCCCAGAGAATCACGTCATAATAACAGTATATTGTTGTGAATCATACTTAATGTACAAGAACGAATGAAACTGTTAAAATAGTAAAACTACATTGATTATAACTAAATAACTTAGTACAGGCTATAACAGAGCGCATTTATATTTTATTCTAGACAGGAGCATCAATAGTTGTGATATCAGAAAGCATTGATTTTTCTCTCGAAGATAATTTGGCTCCTACTTTAATAATTGAACACATTCCTGTATTGTTGACTTCTGATGAAATACAGTGTGGATTGCAAGAGATCTAGATACCGTCTTACAAATAATTAAAATTATTTTCTATAAAAAAATCCTTTTATTTATTTGAAGTAGCGAATACATGTCTTCGGTAAAGAAAGGTTTAAATCTCGTGTCGATTATAAGATACAAGCAGACGATAATAATCCATGAGGAAATCGATTTAATAGTGACTTTCTGACGTCACTCATAGGTATATAAACCAGAGCCCCATGCCTTCTCGTTTTTTTTCGAAATAGCTTTCGCTGAAACAACTTGTGTATACACATTCATATATCTACAATGTCGGGTAGAGGTAAAGGCGTGCNGCAATGCAATGCCATATGTAATCAAACATAATATATTATTTTGTATCCCTTACCATAAATCGCCCCAAAAGCACAGATAAAAATACACAATAAATTCACGCAGTCCATGCTGTGGATCTTTTCGTTCTGGCCAACGACACAAGACTGCGAAAACCGCATACAGACCCGCGGATATATTGTTACATAATGTGGCGGGTAAAACACGAAAGAAGGATATGTTACAGTGTGTGGGATGTTTGGGTGTAGTATTTTTGTCATTTGACATTTTTCGTATAACGTTAAAAGACTTAAGTGTAACTTAAGAGTTTGATTTCACAGCTGATAGGTTGCTGTCACAGAGAAGTCATACAAAAATAACGAACGTTATAAAAAGACGATAAATGTATAGGGTAACAACCAATACGGCTGTCATCGCATGTACGAATATAAATCAAGCAGAAATATTGCATAGCAAAAACACTGCTGCACCGCACTTTGGTGTCATCACGCTTAATTTAACCCATTAATGCCTAGCGTCTAGAAAAAAGGCCTTGGCAAACAGCGAAGACCCAGATGAGACGCCGCATGATGCGGCGTCTCATCAGGGTCTGCGCTGTTTGCTTACATGAATTTCTGTAAGAAATATTCTAAATATAGAAATAAATATACTAGACATCCCTAATTTTGGAAATAAATTGATCCAATTTAGAAGGATGGGAGAGTCCACTAGGCATAAATGGCTTAAAGGTGATACACACCGATGAATATAACCCTTAAAGAATGTTCTTTGGTGTCGACCCAACATCGGTATTGGACACCAAAAATCATATTTGGTAGATAAATGCGAATACAAAACAAATGATAAAAAACTGCCGTTAGCTGCACGACTTATGAATAGTCTTCCGCAATTGTGCTACTATCATAACAAGTCCCTGATATGTATGCACTTAACCCATTTATGCCTAGTGGACACTCCCATCCTTCTAAATAGGATCAATTTATTTCCAAAATTAGGGATATCTAGTATATTTATTTCTATATTTAGAATATTTCTTACAGAAATTCCTTTAAGCAAACAGCGCAGACCCTGATGAGACGCCGCATCATGCGGTGTCTCATCTGGGTCTACGCTGTTTGCCAAGGCCTTTTTTCTAGACGCTAGGCATAAATGGGTTAGAGGAGATTGTTGTGATTAAAGAAAATCATGGTACTTTTAAACATCTTGTTACACATGCATGGCATGGAAAAAAGAATAATGTAAGAAATCTTCCATTTATGTTTTATTCGATATTCGTATAAACGTTATATAATATTTCTAATTTCAATGATTTACTTCTTTATAAACATTAGCTTATTAAAATAGTTAAATTTTGTACATGTTCAATCAATATAAAACATGACCAAATTCCAAATTCAGACAATTCTTATTAATGTTTTATCATTCCGAATAATCAGTTCAGGCTGACGTGGTTCTAAGGTATTTTGTATGTTACTTTATATGTTAGTTTTTCTCCAAGAATATTTAACATCAACCATAATAAAAAAACACACACACACAAAAACAAAAGCATATAATTCAGCAATAAAGCTGACAAAAAACATTAGGCATACACAAGTAAATACATGTACATACATATTTCTGGATCAGATATCTGTATTTATTAATTGATAAAGGAGGAAGCAAATTATTCATTGTGTGGAAGTTTAAAGTTTTTAATATAAAAATGTTATTGTTCCATCATTAATTGATAGAATGAAAACTTGAAGATCGATATGTTTCTGACATATTAAACATATTTGATTAAAAAAAGTCATGTTAAGTCTGCAATAACAATTTATCTGTTATTTAAATAAATTAAATAAATTAGTATCCACACACAGCCAAAACTGACAGTAAAATAACAGCTTTGTAAGCTCAGGTGGAACAAGGATCGGCAACATTATTTTATGAACATTTGCAATGATACAAATAAAAAACATTACCAACCTTCTACAAACACATCAATAATACATCGCTACAGTAATGACCACATACCTGTCCACATTTTTATTGAAATTAAAAACTATTTAACACGTTACATGTGCATACATGGCTATTTTTCGTTCTTATTAAACCTAATCTTTGTGAAAATAACAAAACACATTATTAATCAAATTGTATTATCAAGATGAGAACATTTTATTATTTTGTACATTATTTACTATTTACCTCCTCACCCCGGAAACCCGATCTGATGTGAAAAGTTCGACCTGCTTGGAAAAGTTTCCGATAAATTTGGAATTATGACAGTCAATGGGGATTGAACTATTGAGGGAGTCCAGTGCAAGTGTTCAGGACATTATGTGTTTGTTTTCTACGTAAGGGTATCATTTACTCCACAATTATTTCAAACAATAACCAAAAAGTAAGTATGAAAAGTCTCAGTGCAAGGTACAAGCATGCAAAGCGCATAAATCAGCTGTAATAGTGAGCTTTTAAGTTTATAAATGAACTGCACTCCTGTCATATCTTGAAATCTTTGGCAATGCACCGGGTCATATCATTTTTTCATCAACATGTTGAATGTTAAGTCGAATTTCTCCACCAAAACGAATTTGTTTAAGAAACCCTGGTGGATATGTTACTCGGGGGACATTGGTTGATATCATTTTCGGTGCAAAAGCTTTTGCACTGGCATACCTTTAAAGACATTTGTTAATAAAGTGCTAAATAGGGGACAAATCCCTGTATCGTCGACTTCAAATAGCCATATTTCATAAATCCTGAATAATAATAACCAGGATTTTTCTAACATACATGATAATACCTCCTTTGCATATACCAAATGATATTTTAATTCAAAAATGCCTTTAAACAATTATAGAACTGGATTTACTTACCCTACCGAAATTCAGCTAAATTTATCGGAAACTTGTCCAAGCAGGTCGAACTTTTCATATCAGATCGGGTTTCCGGGGGTGCTCCTACTTGTAGTCACAACGTCTTAACGGCCTGCAAGAACCGGTTCTCGCTAGTCTGGTACTCGCTCGCAATGTTGCATTCGTAGACCGGTGCATGGCCGGTTCTCGCTAGTCTGGTACTCGCTCGCAATGTTGCATTCGTAGACTGGTGCATGGCATAAATATCGTCTACAATCTTCAGTATAACAGCAAAAGCGGCTCATACATTTATAATGATTGATGAAATATATTCATTTTACTTGAAATTCTATCCCTACAGACAAATAATATAATAATTTGGAGCAAAACTACTGAAAACTATGAAAAAGTATCTTCAAAAAAAGCAGGCAGTTAATCAGAAAATTAATAATACCAATATGTGACCCAATGCATTGAGTGTTATTAAAGCTGTGGTAAATTTACAACATTAAAAATCACAAGCAAATACGGTCGTTTAATGGACTTTAACTTTTATTAGGACTTACTTCAAAATATATTAGTGTTGGTCTCTGGTAAAACTACATGTGCGTAATGAAGCGTCCTGGATTAGCATGTGAAGTTCCTCCAGATGTTCAAATAATTGATTTTAGCCCAAGATTCATATCGCTTTTTTTGTTTCATATCTTATTAAACGAATGGTATTATAATTTATCGATTTCAATTATCTTACAAATCTATCTTTTGAAAAGTGTTTATATTTGTTTTGACGTATTGCATCTTTACATTGAATGTGTTTAGATAGAGTTACCAGTCATCAGAAATACGTAAGTGAACTACTAAAACAACCATTATCATATTATTGTGATTCCTTCAAAAATGCATGTCTTTATAAAAATTTAAAACAAATACACATTGATTTAGGTTCATACGTTATATTCCAAAAAATATTTTTAACACAAATCGATATCAAGTAGTTTCAAACACATCAGTGAGCAACTCAATCATGCATATCTTCATTTTTATTATCAGACAAAATGTGCATGTTAATAAAATATCGTTTCACGCAAGCAAATAACATAGTCGCAGCGAATATAAGAGATTTCTAGAAATGTTAATCATATAGAATTAATATGGTGCAATCATCAGACTTGGATCTCAATCGCTCACTTTATCAAATATGTGTCGTGTTCTGAGAAAACTGGACAAAATGCATGTGCGAAAAGTGTCATCCCAGAATAGCCTGTGCAGTCTGCACAGGCTAATCCGGGACGACAATTTCCGCCTTAACTGGATTTTCGCTAAGCAGAGACATCATTTAAACGAAAAATTCCATAAAAGCGGAAATTGTCGTCCCTGATTAATATTATAATATTATAAAATATTATAGTACGACGGGAACCAGAATAATACTTTTCATTCATAACAATTTTACTACTATTACCGATTTTCTCGCGCAGACGAACAGTGTCACCGTTACAGTTGTTTATATTTATAAAAATAAATATATCAATTAGCAGTTATAAAACCTAGACATCTATTTAAAACCGTTAAAACTATATTTGTAAATAATGATTTTTGAAAATAAAATACCATAATGGCCGTCGTTACGCCCCTTTACGGTGAAAAATAATAAGAAAGGCAATACATGTTCGTTCTGACGCGTTGACAGTGACGCACGATTCGATAGCATTTATATATTTGTGTCGTGTTCTGAGAACACTGGGCATAATGCATGTGCGTAAAGTGTCGTCCCAGATTAGCATGTGCAGTCCGCACAGGCTAATCAGGGACGACACTTTCCGCTGTTATGACAAAATCTCGTTTAAATGAATTCTCTTCTTAGCAAAAATCCAATTTAGGCGGAAAGTTTCGTCCCTGATTAGCCTGTGCGGACTGCACAGGCTAATCTGAGATGACAATTAACGCACAAGCATTATGCCCAGTTTTCTCAGAACACGACTCATTTAATTATAAACGTCAGCCATTACACGGTACCATTACCACTGTAATTGAATAGTGTCTGACAAAGACCTAGCGCCAAACTGTATCATATTCCAGTTTGAGGTCGATACTAAACATATAAGGTTTTCTTTGTTTGTTTTTTCCAATACACTAAATACGATCACGGATGATTCATTAAGTATCATATGTAATAAAGGTTTGATAAAGAACGGTTGAATGGTGCTAAGGATGTAATTATTTTCAACCTACCGGGTTATTCGGTCAATTCAAATTCGTATGGATAATTTGCTTAGAAAAGTGATTTGCTCGTATTTTTATGGTCTAAACATGTCATCTTTCTGTTTGAATATGGTATTTATTAGGCCATTAGATGAACATTTTGGCCAGTATCAAATTCTTTATTGAAATTTTATAACATACAAATTTTATTTCTTGGTAATAACACTTTAGGTGTTCGTTTACAATATTGTCATAACCATGGGCTTTATTACTTTTTTATGGACTTTTTTTATTTTCACGACGTTGAGCCATTTTATCGTCGATGGTTTCCATGGTGTCAATATTAATAGATTCTGATCCAAGACTTGCAATATCGTTTGATTTTTTTGAAAGCAACGATAGTGACTGGCATACTTATGTGCTCCATAGTACGGATAACCAGATAACCCAGGAAATGTTTGAGTATGTTAACTATCCGCTGTGATACGACAGAAAAACTGTTGAAAATGGCGATAAAGGAAACACACAAGCAAGGAAGCAAGACAGCATGCACACAAGCAAACAAGCAAACCTTGTTCGCCTTGGTGAGAAGGGCGGGTATCAACCACTGCGCTTTACCCTGTGTGAATTCAAGGTTTATTTACAGGTTGCCTCCGCGTCTTCACGACAACAAACATGTGTCGACCTGCCCCTGTGACCTTTAAGGGGAGAAAATTAGGTCAGATTTACCCCGGCTGTCCGGATAGAAAGTAACTTTTTAAATGGATCAGTGCACGATGGCCAATGAGACCTTAATGTGCCCAGATGCTTTTTTTGTGATGGATTATGTTGATGATGTTGTGTGTGGTTGTTGTGTATTTGTCTGGAGCGGAAAAGGAGGATTTTATTCAAGTTGTTCGCGTCCGTCAGTCGTAGAAAGAAGGCGCGTCATGTCTCAGTTCCCAGTGTGCAGATCCCACCACCACCACACCAGCGCACCCACGCCGACCGAGCCAGACCCGGCCCGCCCGCCCACACGACACCGTCCAGAGCCTCCCACCGCCGAAGCAATCGAAACCACCCTCATCCACCCTCTCGTTGCCCGTGACAACAGATCCGTCCAAGATTGACCAAGGAGTCAGACAGACCCCCATCCGGAGTCTCCATCGCTCATTCCCGCCCGCCTCCCAAACATCCAGGCCGCGCCCCAAGCAGGACAGTCCCAAACAAGCACCGGTGTCCCAGTGATGTTGTTTTAACTTGTTATTATTATTTACTGTTTTTAGCCTGGTTTTATAATTATGAAATAATAGTATATGATGTAGGAATGACAAAATTTGATTGTTAGTGGTTTGCATCTTATTGTAATGATTTTGCAGTATTCCTATTATCCCCTAGATTGGCATTATTATTATTGGCATTAATATTTATTTCTTATAATTGTGTGTGTGTTTGTGTGCTCTCCTGGTTCTTTTAAGTGCCCGGTGTACAGCACCGATACACTGCACCCCTGTTTAACGTCCCTGCGCTTTACCCTCCCCCATCAATGTCGTATTATATACCGGTGTACAGGCACCATGTTGTGGTCACAGTGCAGCGAATCTTATCAACGATGGTCAGTAGACATTCAGAAAAACGATAACGATAACGATAACATAGTTTTTGGTATATCAATGCATTCAAAGGAATCCCCTTTAGAGGGGCCAGGCATTTCTTAAACAAAGCCTTTAAATAACATTTAGTTGTGAAGAATATTAAAACGTTATTTTCGATTTCTAGTTTATTTCAAAAGTTCCGTAGATTTTGTTATGTATGATTTATTTATTCCCGTTCAGTTCATTGGAGCGTACTACAATCATAAATACGTGCCGGCGTAATAAACGTCTAAAAAGTAGTTCTTCAATGTACTGGATAGAAGTCAATAAGTCCAAATAATCATGCGCCACGTACCCGGAGTATGAAGGTCTTCTGTTACTTATACTACACAGATCGAACTGAAAAGATTCGTTAACAAAGACTCAAACGAAATACATGATACATTCATTCCATATCTACAAGTGCATTATTGTTATGCATACGAAAAATTGCATAGCAAATATAAATATTTTATTTTTATTTAATACTTTTCCACATTTTAGGTACATTGTAAAAACGACTGAGCTCGGGAATTTTGCGGTATAAAAAAATAACATAGTATTCAATATGAACTCTTCTCTGTAATCTTTGGGATGAAAATACTCGCTCAATTAATGCGCTTAGCCAGAAACGATAACGAAGTTAAAAAGTATAAATCAGACTGATCTTAAAGAGTTTATTTCCACTAAAATCACAAACAACGTGTATAAATATTAATCAAGGTTATGCTAAGACTAAAGCCAAGTAGCTAGCCTTTACATTAAATACGACACATAAGAATAGTGGAAATCCAGGAAAATGTCAAGATATACACATTATATAGCCTTAGCTTGTTGTACTTCAAATAATGAAAGCGACGAATTGCCATTACAAGCATTTTGCCCAGTTTTCTCAGAACACGACACATATAGTATACATTCCAGATCATCGTTATGAATCTGAGAAAGATGCCACAATACAAAACGTAAAATGCATTATGAGCAATATTAGAAACGGCCACTCACTAGTTTATTCATTTTTCTGTTTAGATAAAACTTTGAATGAATGGTAAAGTATAACAAATATTAAACGGATATCAGAAAAAAACACATCGAACATTACAATTAAAAAACAAGTTTGTTCCAATTTGGTTACCATTTTATACGATAGCACTACGGATTCCGCGAGTTTAAGTAATCGAATAAACATTAAATAAAGGTTATCACGAGGCAATAACATATATAACCACGTTTTTAAGATACTCGATTAATTTTGGTTTGTCTTCTGTTTAGAGAATTTAAGATACTCAGAGACATAACACAAAACTCAAATCTCCTTAACGTTCTTCTAGAAGTATATTAAACAAACTAATTGCCAAAGCCATGCTTTTATTCAATTCCATTTGATAAGTCATAACAAACATATGTACCATTATCAAATTAAATTACACAATGTGGCGAACGAGAAATGAAAACACTTATACCGTCTACTTAATAATATTCACAATCACTTTATATAGAAAACAATATAAGCATATAATGTGTTAATCAATGAGTAAAATAACGCCGCAGAGATACATGAAGCACAATGAACAGCATAACATCAATTTTCACATGAAAAAAACTCAATATACGAAATATCCACGTACGTTGCAAGGACATGATTATGCATTCAACACTACACAAAACAGTTGAACGAGTTGAACAAGCGTAACGCACTGAAGCATGATCAAATTATGTCAATATAAGAATCAGCTAAATACCAGGCTGTTAATAGATCATCAACTTACATATCACACAATAGGGATAATACGTTTACCCGAAAATACCCACAATCTCGGTTCCAGTAAAGTATTTAAATAGTAATGTTCCTGTTGGCCATTTTTCATCTCTATTGCATCATGCGTACATCAAATATATCCTTATCAGATCTCGTCCAACCGACAAAAACAAACAACGCAAAAAGGTGAAAGGCTTATCGGCAGCATTTTTCATACGAAATCGATTTCATTAAGAGCTTGCGAATGTGTCGGTTCACAATTATTGTCGGCTATATTGTTGCCCAGGGCAAATAAAAAAATAGGTCCGTTTCCGGTCGCCCGAACGTGTCACCAGAAGCGGCGCCGACCCTCAACTTTTTATTGGGGTCGCCAAAAAAAAAAAAAATGTGTTCATTTTCGTTTATTTTGGTTCATTTCTCCATACACGCCATACATTTTTATTGAGCTCAATTTTCCGGAACTTTTGCCGATTTTCCGGGACATGTATACCTAAAGCGATATATATAGACATATATGAATTTTTGGTACGAATTATTTGCACATAGTAAATTGCTAAGTTCGAAAGCCTATCCGAAATACACTAGATCTATTAACGTCAAATTAAACATTACTTATTCCGTTATTAGATACAAGCCACGTGTTTTTCGTGTTAGAAAAGAGCACCAAATTGCATTTGTGTACATGACTTGAATTTCATTAATTCGACGTAACTTGATGTATTTTTTTTAGTTTCAAATTGGTTAATACTTTCCCCTTTGTGTGCATCGATTCCGATGTAAATTTTTCATTCTGAAATACTACATGTACTGAGTTGCTCTATATTTAGTCACATATGGTCTGTTGCGGGTTTTACATGGCATACATGAATAGTGATTGCTGTACGCGGTAGCGCATTGAGTTGTGCACTCAACCGTTAATTCAACCATTGTTCTCCTTAAAAAGGCGGGGCTATGCACGTGCTGTTATACGATTGGTTTAGCGTGTTGATCGCTAAAGAGAAAGGAAGCCAATTTTATTGCTTTGACAGCAAGCGGCTTCCTCTAATGACGTCATGTGTATTCGACTGCCTTAGCGCTGATTGGCAGATGCGATTTACACTGATAACAGGACCCCTGTTAATTGATCGATTTTGACACGTAGCGTAGTCACCTATTCGCTAGGCATTGCCATGGAGACGCTGCGGATTAGTGGGAATACGCCTAAGATCTGCTCACATTTCCNGTAATATCCATACCTGACGACAATGTAAACAATGTAAACATAAATAACAATGGCGACGACTATAAATACTTGAGATATAGGTCACACAGGTAAATCAATCTAACTTATAGGTTACAAGCATAAAATACAATATGGAACTGGCTCAAAACATACAGAAACATAAAACAATATTACTAAAGCAACTTGGTACGCAATTACCTGCAAATATATATTTTAATAATATATATTTACGAAATGCAAGAATGCTGGTCATCTATGCATACAACATCAACGGCATATCATCCAAGATTGATGTTATATACATACGATTGGTCAGCGCTGGAGGGGCATTAGCATAACAAAGGAGAGTGGACAGGTGAAGATAAATATAGCTGTTAGTTTACCTGATACGGTATTGCTACGGTTTATGTCTCCCTACGCCTACGCACGTCTACGAATACGACTAACGTGACGGACGGACATCAACTGCATATATCAGGGGATGTAAGGTAAAACAAAACCATTTCAAGCATTTATACATTTTATTTATACACGATTCAATTATCGACCTGTAACATATTTCCCTCCTCCGAAGAAATGGCGTCCTCGACATCTATATACAAATGAACACAAGTAATAGCGTTGTATCAACATGATCGAATAAGCATTCAGATAAGAATCATATGAAAATAGCAATATACATAAGTAAAAATGTACATACAACAATTGCAAAATGTCAACTAAGCTTAACAATATGGTAATACAAAAAAAAAACAAAGTGACTGTGCTGTTCTGTACTGTTCTTATCTCCACCAAACATCATCACATATAATGCACCATCAATGTCTTGCATT
>VMBQ01015797.1:0-11946 GCA_007657795.1 Dreissena rostriformis | reverse complement strand
AATGATAACATAGTATACGAATGTATTGCACACTTTTATTTAACGATCCTTCAGTTGGTAGGTGACAATCTGACTTCTGTATGTTTTACACCATGTGATTAAACAATATGTTTTTATTTCATTTCTCAATTTAAGTCTACTTTAAAAATGCTTATAATATTGACATTTGCTTCCTTTCTTGATATTTTTTAAAGACTTTTTTATTGCAAAGTTGTTTGAAATTACCTTGGCAACACGTTAAGAAATGTGTATCGATAAAATAATACTTATTTTCTAATAAACAATGTTGTCCAAACGATGCGTTCTGTATTTCGGAACAGCACTGTCCATTTCTGCAGCTTTAATTCGTGCAACAGAACATATACAACAGACAAAGTATAATGAGTCTGATCATTTTAGTCAACGATGAATAAATATGAATCAATATAGTTTTGTATCAAGCTTTGTTAAACATCAAAAGTTAATTAAATTCATGAAATGGAACCACATGCATCTTTGCAATAAACCACACAGTATTTCATGTAATAATCCATGTGGGATATTTAATTATCCAGTTTCACAAATATTGCTATACCAGTTATAACTTTGTTTGTTGAACCAATTGATTAAATAAATGCAGGTTATTAAATTTATGATTGGTGACAGTGACAAATTGTTCTATAACGAATTGTTGTTTGATTAATTTCCTGTTTCATAATTCGTTTTAGTACAAACATAGGATGTCTAAATACATCGTTAATTAACAGTTCCACTGTATGCATGATCGAAATATTAATAAGTTTAGCATCTTAATACAACTCTTTCCGTTTGCGCTATATATGTCGTTATAATAGAGTGCTATGGATATTTTAAGTGTTATAAATAAATACGTTTGAATGTTAATTTACTTGTTAGTTAAGAAAACGCACATAAGGCAACGGCCCTTCTATGAACACTTTGTAAGATAAAGGTCAGATTTAAACGTATAACACCGACTTCAGATGATTCTAGAAATGAATTTAAGATTGAGAGAGCTTCATATCAGCCAAACACTCGTGCAAAGCCTAACATGGCGGATATAGTTTTATAATAGGTAAATTAAATTGCTACAACAATTATATATTTAGAGGAAGGGCTTTCGATAGAACGGTAAATATTCGTGGATGTGGAGTATCCAAAAGAGCGAGTTTATTTAAACTTTCATCAACATGAATCCTGCTAAAATTGTCCTAACAAGGACAAATACGTATTGTATATTTACTAAATTTCAATGTTAGACGGATACAAGTATCGTAATAATCCGAATGCTGGTAATATGTATGACAATATCTTACCAGATTTCTTACAGGTTTCCATTCGACAGATTATATTACTTGGTGTAGGACATTCGTAGCAAATAAGATTAATTACACGTACTGAATACCAATATGAAGAAGTGAAACTCCAGGAGCTGCAGCAGTATTGCAGTTTTATCATACACACCTCTGTGGTCCTTTATTTATGGCAAGGAACCAATTGGCAAAACGGTACAGTACGGCACAAAACGAAACAACATATACACATAGTAGAATAAAGCTGGGGTCACCGCCTTGGAACGGTCAATGCTAAGCATTGGGGGTTTAAACCAGTTAAACAAAGTGCTGAAATACAAACTATTTTGCACGTTGACAATGAACACACTGACATGTTTTATTAACTTTAACATTTGTATGTGTGTGTACATATCAAGCATAATTCTTAAATGCCCAGTTTGGATAATATAATTGTAAGAGAGTTAACGAGTAATTATCTAATTTGCCGATCGACATAATATTGCATGTGTATCTAGCAATATTCTAGAATGTTATTCCATCAAGATTATTTATAATTAATATGCTGGGCAACATTTTAGCTACTTTGCGATAGGTTTTGCTACATGCTCAACAGCCAATGCCCATGTTCGACTTAAAAGCAATAGCGATAATGACGCAATTGATTGTTCAGACACGCTTACGCTACCGACTTTGATCATATTTTGTGCAACCCCAGACAGAATTACAGTTGCATAAGAAGAATCACATTAAGACGGTGAAGTTGTAAAACTGAGTAAAACCACATCGACGACCATTATGTACTCGGTTTGTCTGTGCATTATTAATGTGGTATCTTTTGTAGCAAATACTTAGGCAATGTCGACACAATGTATTTGTGGTAAAGATAATTTAACTACGATGTCAACATATTTCATTCGCGTAATTTACTTATGATGACGGTTTGTCCTTTTACGCACTTCATTTAACTATCCTTGCAACATTTAATAGTCAACTTTACTACTTTAATTCCACTCGTTTTAACTCAATGCGTGTAAACAAGTTTTCTCCAAGAACACAACAATTTGTTCAACTGAATATAAATTGCATTGGATTAAGGGATCATTAATTGCCGTGTTAGGGATATTTTGTTCACTGAAGGAGCACTTATCGAAATCAAATATTCTCAGCAAGGCAATCGAAATGCAATTATTGTCCAAATCTTATATTTACGCATTTGTGCATTTTCTACTGATGTCTCATCAGTTGCGCAATCAGCTTAGTATATATATACATATTATTGGCAGAAATATGGCGTAGAAAGTGTCCATTCAACAATAGTGTCAAGAGTTTGTAGAATTGGTTCTACACTTGGTATCGGAGAGAGCTTTTGTCATCACATCTTACGAAATAAAAATTGCAGAAGGACCATCGTTTTTTGAAATCCTTTATCAAAGCACGAGTTGCAGATCTCTTTGCTGGTATAACGGCTTTGAATGATCTTAACGGTATTACTCTATGCATAAGTACAAATGCCATTTCTTTTAGAACCGGTATATCTGCTTCTTTAAAACCGACATTATGCTGAGTTACATTTAATTCATGATATCAAAATTGTAAGTGCCGAAACACTGGTAATTTGTTACCAGAAGTCGCAACCACATTTGTTATAATGTGTCGGTTTTAATAGTTAATACATAGTAAATTCCCTGTATACCGGTATCAAACACGTCACAGAAGAATCACTCATCAGTCAGGGAAATATTAAGGAAGTAAATATTTGAAATTGTGCACGTAATTCTTATAAGTTTAAACATATTTATTTAAACTCGATTGCATAAACGCCTTTGGCTTACTTGAAAAGCTGTCGAGTCCGTTTCCTGGGACTAGGACCAGTAATTGGTGTCTAGAAAAGAGATATAACTAACGCTCACAAAGAAGTAATTCTTATTACGAAAGCAAGGCTTCACACACTACATTTTAAGCAATTTCACGTCTAAAATCAACAATGAGAACACAGTTTAAGGTTCTTTATAATCAGAAGGCATTGCCCTACCGACAACATCACGATGGCGGCTTCATCAATTGAACAACTCACCAAGTGCACGTTAGCGCACGGAATTCCGATTCGACAATTACATTCAATACAAAGCACGTTTCATCTTAATAACAAACAATCGATCATCCGGTTTTACTAACAATTCGACATTTGATTTGTAGTCTCGTTTATGGGTTATACAATTAGTTCAAAATAATAATTGTTCATATCGAACAATACTCGGCTGTCTGGAGAAGTGCCTGACACTAAGTTCGTCGTTGTGAAAATAGCCATTTATGTTGTCTGACGTTTGCGGAATAATTAATTTATGACCTTAACTTAATAACTCAACACAAGTTATGTGTGTTATAACTTAACAGAGGCAATTGGATGTAAACTGCAACTTCAGTAATGGTTACACATATTGAACAGTCAATCATTTAAAACGGCACATCGTGTTTGGCATACCACTAAACAAATTCCAGTGATTCGGAATGTGTGCAAATTGTCAGGAATTTCCAAACATACGTGAACAATATATCATAAATACACAAAATACAATAAATTTACATTAAACAAATCAGTTTCGTTAAACATTTTGTGTGAACAATCGTAACTCAAACAATACGTTACATTTAATCTGCCTGATAAGCAAGATTCGTTTTACAATTAGGATTGTTGTGAACAACTTTAAGTGTGATTCTTAAGAGAAAAAACAACTCTAAATGGTTGTAAATATTGCATAGTTTATTTTGAACATTTGATACTTTTGTAAAAGAGGGGGCTCATGTATTATTTTCTTCGATCTTTCATTTATGTTTATGATGCAACATTATACCGTGGATAATTATTCACACACGTCCGAATATTTCTTAGTATTTAAACACAACAGTGTCATGTTCAGTGAGATGCATAATTTTCCAATTGTAATTTACAATTTGTTATTTCAGAGGTTTGAAAATACCTAAAATGACTATTTCCCCTGAAGATGACAGCACATTCGTTAAGACAAAGAATATTTTGGCTTTCCTAATTGCAATATCTGTCGGTTGTTTCTTCTGCGCCCGTGCAAAGGTATGTATATTGTCTTGTCCTTACTTGATGTAGCCTATTTGATAGATACTGAAAACGTATGGGGCATTTTTACAAAACAACGTAATAAACAAAAGTGAATTGTTTTGGTTCCAATTTAAAAATGTTATTGTAGAAATGAATTATTGTATTTACAGAAAGTGACAATTGTATGTGATACAAAACGAAATGTTTACCACAAATAGTTTTAAGTTTTACATGGAATTGAAAATACATCAAAGATGTATACATTACAAAAGCACGTGTTGGTTATTATCCACATTTAACTTTCATCGAGTTCTGCCGCAAGACTATACACATATTAACGTTGCTAATAAATCGTAGTTTTAAGATGGTGTCTATTATATATATATTGCTTACAAACTCGAATTAAATTAGACTAAATTCTTATATTTCATAACGTATGATGTAATTTATTGTTCAGAAAAAAATCAAACTCCCAATTCAAAGCTTGTTCATAATTGATGATAGGTGTCGATTTTCATGTTTTGACTTATACATGCTTTTGAGGAAACACATGGACTGTAAATTTATGTTGTACTCTTTTTAAAGTTGGTTTAACTAAAAAAGTCGTTGCACGGCTGAAAACTTTACATATGACATACGTGCAAGGCAAGGCATTTTCGCAGCAAATGTTTAATAGGTGAATACCAATAATTATCACATCAACATTTTAGATACATTAAACAAGAGCGCAATAATTTTGAAAAGGCATTGTTTCCTCACAGAACAAGTGAGATTTACTTGCCGTTATCTTTGCCGTTAATTAACAAATTATAGGAAATATTATTTGCTGGAAGGGATGGTTTTTTGGCTGTTAACAACGTAATTTATATCATTCGTCGTTATACTATTATAACTATTCTAGTATATACTACACCCTTTTCCTACGAAAAACATACACAAAGTGTATGTACATAGACACGTACATTTAATGAAATCAGCACTTATTTACATTTTGTTATCTTAGTAAATACATTTGATTTAGTTTAGTTTGTTTGCCCGATTAGAAAATGTGTGAAAGTATGACAATAAGCACGATTGTTTCATTACGGGAAATATAATGACTAGAACACAAACATGCAGCGCATGCATTAAGCAACGATCTGCCTGCTACTGCATCTCATGCAACTTTTTAAGTAGAATCAATATTGAACACTCTCCGCACTCTCTTGCGCCCATTTCATTTACGGCGACAACATTACATGCTTGTCAATAATGGAATCATCTAACACTTCAGAATCTTTATAATCTGAATATAAGTATATGATTTGATTACTTTTCTGTCTAGCAACTCGCAGTAATAGTTATTAGATTTTCATTTTCTTTTCATTAGGCATTTGCATAAAGTATGTTTGATTTTATACGAGTTGACATTTCAGTTAATGTTAATGTTGTTTATGGTTGAAAGGAAGCACTTTACACCATGTGCTCGTGTGATAGGCAATACGTCAAAGCTGTGTTTACATAGCCGTATACCTAATATAATATATTGAAAATTATTTAGCCAACGATATCCTATACATTTGACCTCCATCCACTGTATAATTTGTGACTGCAATTGCCCAAAAATTGCTCACGACTTTTGCTACAACTATTTAACTATTTTATACAGATTAGCGGGAATCTGGCCAGGACACTTGGTATTCATATACAATGTCACATAATAATACGATACATAGAACAAACTTTCATTCGGGAAAAATATCTACACACGAGTAACTGCAAAATGTAATCCTTATTTTTACAACAATGTACTTTACTTTCTGAAGATGTTTGTGTTTGTCATATAATTGTTGGGCATTTGGGTATTTTCAAAAAATAAAGTGCAGTGATGATATTCCTCTTCATATTTTGCGTATGAATTGTCAATGTTTTTATAATCTAAGAAATTTCTAAGGTTAAACACAACAAATAAACAAATCTAATTTGACAATTGGACATTTACTTTAATGGTAAAATAGTATACGAATGTATTGCACACTTTTCTGTTTAGAGCCTTCCCACGGTAGGTGACAATCCGACTTCTTTATGTTTTACACCATGTCATAAAACGACAAGTTTCTATTTGATGTATTTTTAATTTTATTTTAAAAATTCTTATATTATTTACATTTGTTTCATTTCCTGATAAATTGTTAAAAGAAGTGATTTATGTCCATATTCGTTTTGAAATTATATGGCAACCCGTTAAGAAATATGTATCGATAACATAATACTTAAGGTTACTCAAACGATGCGTTTAGTATTTCGGAACATTACTTTCATATCCGCAACTTTAATCTGTGCAGCAGAACATATATAACAGACAACGTATACTGTGTCTGATAACCCATCTTTTTGAATTAAAGGTGAATAAATATGGATCGATATCGGTTTTGTTTCAAGCTTTGTTTAACATCAAACGTCAGTTTAATTCAGGAAATGGAACCCCATGCATCTTGACATAAACCACACAGCATGTCCTGTAATAATCAATGTGGGGTTTATAATTATCCAGTTAAACAAATATTGCCTCTCTGTTATAAATTTGGTTTTTTGTTTAACCAATTGATTAAATGAGTGCAGGTTATTTAGTTTATAATTTGTGTAAGGAGCGAATTATTGAATTTCGAACTGCTGTTTGATTAATTTCCTGTAACAATATTCGTTTTAGTACAAACATAGCATGTCTAAATACATCGTTAATTAACAATTCAACCGTATGCATTACCGAATATTTAATATGTTTAATACCTTAATACAATTTCCGCTTTTGCGGTATATGTGTGTTAAGTGTTATAAATAAATTCATTTGATTTTTAATTAACGTGTTAGTTCAGGGAACGCACATAACTCAGCCACCCTACTATGAACACTTTTTGAGAACAGAACAGAAACATAATTGTATTACACATAAACGTTACAGTTTCTAGTGTTAAACAAAATGATTATACAAAATGCATGACAACATGAATATATGAGTCGTTTTTGCAGACATTTTCTAATCAAGTATTGGATGAACTTTACAGATATTTAAACAAAACTCATTTTATCTCACATTTAAAAAGCGTCTCAAGCTATATATGGAACCGTTTTTGTATGTCGTTGTAATCGATAGAATAAAACAATAATTTTAAGAACACACTATAATACAATTTGAATCCGAATCAGTTTACATTTTTGTAACACACACACTACCTTATTATATTTATATGTATTGTGTNCGGTTTTGTTTCAAGCTTTGTTTAACATCAAACGTCAGTTTAATTCAGGAAATGGAACCCCATGCATATTTACATAAACCACACAGCATTTCCTGTAATAATCAATGTGGGGTATCTAATTATAAAGTTTAACAAATATTGCCTCTCTGTTATAAATTTGGTTTTTTGTTTAACCAATTGATTAAATGAGTGCAGGTTATTTAGTTTATAATTTGTGTAAGGAGCGAATTATTAAATTACGAACTGCCGTTTGATTAATTTCCTGTAACAATATTCGTTTTAGTACAAACATAGGATGTCTAAATACATCGTTAATTAACAATTCAACTGTATGCATTACCGAATATTTAATATGTTTAATACCTTAATACAATTTCCGCTTTTGCGGTATACATGTGTATGTGTGTTAAGTGTTATAAATAAATACATTTGATTGTTAATTAACGTGTGAGTTCAGGGAACGCACATAACTCAGCCACCCTACTATGAATACTTTTTGAGAACAGAACAGAAACATAATTTTATTACACATAAACGTTACAGTTTCTAGTGTTAAACAAAATGATTATACAAAATGCATGAAAACATGAATATATGAGTCGTTTTTGCAGAAATTTTCTAATCAAGTATTGGATAAACTTTAGATATTTAAACAAAACTCATTTTATCTCACATATAAAAAGCGTCTCAAGCCATATATGGAACCGTTTTCGTATGTCGTTGTAATCGATAGAATAAAACAATAATTTTAAGAACACAAAATAATTCAATTTGAATCCGAATCAGTTTACATTTTTGTAACACACACACTACCCAATTATGTTTATATTTATTGTGTATGCAACAACCATATAGACCTATACTAGCTACAGACATGGTTAAATACAGCATTTCACATAATGTCACAGTGTATTTAGTTTTAAGTTATACATATACAAGTTACACATATAACACAATTATAGAAAGACTATAAGTTATACATTTACGTTATACATATACAAGTTACACGTATAACACAATTATAGAATGAGTATAAGTTTTACATAAACAAGTTATACATATAACACAATTATACAATGATATGAGTATTAAGTTGGCGAATGTTTTGTGCTTCTGTTATGAACTTTCCTAACTTGAACATTTCACTTTTATTTTGTGTAGTTAACAACTGCGTGAGTTAGAACATGTTCGGTCTAACTCTATAGTGCGTGCATTTTGCTCTTATTTGGGCAAATTTGGCACATTTAAACAAAAACTGGAATTCATCCTCAACTTCACTGCTGTTACATAATTGGCAAATTCGTAAATTTCTTTCCACTCAATCATACCTTTCAGTCTGAATTCTCAGGTTATGTGCACAGATGCGAAATTTCGTAATCGCTGATCTTAAATTTCTTGAACAATCGTCTCTAAATATGATTCAAACGCGAATGTTGTTTTTAATGCTTTTTATACAATTAGCACCCTATTATCATTAATATCTCGTGTCCACTCTTGTAAGTATTCGTCAAAAACTCTCTGCTTGAACAATTATTTGTGAGTTTTTAGACCACACATAATTTAATTCGTATTTAGTAAGTAAGTCCCTCACCTTTCCGAACAAATTTATTTTATTATCATTAAAGTCGGCAAACCATCTTCAATTATGGAACGTAATATAATATTGTCACTTTTAGTTATTTTAAACCNATTTAATATATATCAATGTAAGAGATATACACGTATCGTAATACTCAGAATACGTGTAATTCGTTGGGCAATATCTTACCAGATGCCTTACAGGTTTCCATTTGACATATGATATAACGTAGTGAAGGCCATTCGTAGCAAATTAGATTTAATACACGAACTATATACCAAGCATCTGAAATACAGACTGTTAGCTGGTTGACAATGCACACACTGAACTATTTAATAAATTTGAATATTTGTGTGTGTGTGTGTGTACATTTCAAGCATAGTTCTTTAATGTCCAGTTTGAATAACATAATTGTAAGCACGCAAGAGTTACCGACTATTCATGTAGTTTGCCAAACGACTAAATATTGCATGTGTATCTAGAATGCTATTCCATCAAGGTTTTAATAAGTAATTTACTGGATCACATTTTAGCTGCTGGTCGATAGGTTTTGCTTCATTCTCAACACTCAATATTCATGTTCGGTTTAAAAGCAATACAGATAATGACGACATTGATCGTACGGACACGCTAACGCTACCGACTGTAATCAACTGATCAATCTTTTGTGCAATTCTAAACAGAATTACAGTTGAACTAGAAGAACCACATTGACACGGTGAACGTGCCCAGCGATATGATTTGCAATAACGAAAGCTGATCCATTATAAGGTATGACATAATTGTTCACAATAACTTGATATCAGTTATTTGTTGAATTCAACAAATTAATAGACGGGGTTTCCTAAAACCTGATTAGCCATTTTTGAGATTCGTGATCCAGAACCTTACAATCTAGCAAATACTTGTAATTAACTAAAATTTCATTTAACACATAGCTTTCTCACGTGTGTGTTTGTTTTGTTTTGCATGAATAGTAAATTAAGGACTTTTGCCATAAAAGGTTTCTCCCTTGCTGGTGTAATTGAAGTTTCACGTTGTTTCACATTGTTCACATTTAAAAACGAATATTTTGTTTCTGAAAATTAAAACAATTTTGTGAACTTGATTTAAAGTGTTCTTATATTGAAGTTCTTAATGGGACTCTAATGCTTATGTCTCTGTTTTCCGGAGCTTAAACTTTCGCTTAAGGACAATCCCAAAGAAAAATCGGGTTTTAACAAAGTCTTTACATTTTCTTCAAAAAGTAATCGTTTTGCTCCTGTTAATAGCACCATAAATGTAATATGAATAACGAATATTCTGTGACCTATATCAAGCAAAACCTGGCATCAACTCTTTGTGAATAAATCTGGTGAAATGGAAAGACGAAATGACCAACAACGAATGTGTTTAATTTTTCTAGTCAATGCACGTTTAAAATATAATGTATCTTGTTCACAAATTGGTATCGAAAAATAGGGTTCAGTTGTACAAAAAAAATCGTTTTGTTCGTTAAATATAAATGTTAAAAGCAACTATCTCCTGTTTAAAATGTTTTATTGCACAAACTGGTTTAATCTTTTGAAGTGTATAGCAGATCTGAATTTTCCAATAGCCTTTGAAGAACAACAAATTGGAACAAACGTGCCTTTTTCGTGAACTGTCACATTAATTGCATCTTTTATATTCCAAAATCTCATAATGCATAAGGTTCCAATATAGTAAAAGGAATCTGTTTTAAAAACACTTACTTGATTCGTAACGTGTATGAAATCAATTGTATATCCTGCAAGTACATCAATAATCCAATTATTCCTAGCGAAATGTTGCCGGACTTCTATATGTTTTTAATCTATTCCATGTCACTCAGGGCTGGCGCTGTGGCAATTGCATCCCCCTTTAAGGATGAACTGAAGAACTGCCTTGCCCGTTTGGAAAAGTTCTGAAGATATGGCTGGGATACAGCTGTAGGCTTGTAATTACCGAAAGGCTTTATAGGAATTACGTTGCCGGAGGTTTAAGCACATGTAAGTCTGCAAGAGACATTGTTTCGGGCGCAATAACCAGATGCACGTCTTGAATAAATGGACAATGTCAAAATTAAAGTTAAATGTCAAAACACAACACTTTAAAGTCAAACTAAGGCTTGTCAGCTCTCCAACTTCCCTACGCATGGACAATTTTGGACAAATGAAACCACAATTCTACCTGCAACGAACAGGTCAATCATTGAGATCAAATCTAAAAATGCAACACTTTATTGTGAACATTGTGTTTGTCTGCTCTCTAACATGCCTTTGCAATAAAATGTTTGAAATTTATTATGTCGTAATTTTGGTTAAAACATTGGGTTACGTCCATGTTTTGGGGTGCAAAAATGGGGTTTCGCTTGAGAACATACAAGTAAATATACGCTTCTCGTGAAAATAAATGTTATAGGCTCGCTCATGAAATGACAACAAAATCTTACACCGAAATCAACAAACGTCATATGTCATTGGCACGGCTTCGATTGCATTATCATTGGTTTTCAGTTCCAAGTTTAAACGCAATAAATTAATAATGTTTAGAGTTATTGTATTAGTACTTTATACATTGCTTATGGTGTATACATGAAGGTCAATGGAAACGTTACCGTTACTTTAAATAGAAAACATGGCCTCCGTTAACTTACTTGATAATATATTGTGCTGTTGTATATAAACTGAACACTTCTATCAATTGGCTCGAGACTTGAATTGAACGGAAGTCACTATAACATAATAGAACAATGCATGATAG
>VMBQ01015795.1:0-11928 GCA_007657795.1 Dreissena rostriformis | reverse complement strand
TACAAATAATAAAACATAATTACTCATACTCAGAGACATTCCGTCTGGTTAGTGGTGATACTTTAATACTCAAGTTCTGTTCCTGTTCGAATGGACTAAACTAACATCTTGACAAAACAAATAACATTATGTAAGGAATTGTTCAGACATTACCATGCAAATACACAACGATGTCCTTATCAATGAATGACTGGCCTGCATGACGCTTTGGGGAAACTTTGCAAGTGGTGATCGCTTTTCTTGTAATGAGTTTCCCATTCTCCCAGTACACAATATTTATTATAACTGTACGGGTACTTCACGACTGTATATTAAATAACGTTTAAGTCGCATGCGCATATATATTTTTTTTTGTACACATACACGTCTAACTCATTCCAATAATTGTTATATGCGTGCGATTGCATCGACTATAACAAAAAATACACAGCTCCTATGAGCTGAGCCGAACGTGTACAAAATAACGTGTCTTCAAAATACTAGTAATATGCTGGTGGTGACTATTTGATAAAATTTAATTTTGAGAAAGATTTTTGAAGAGAAATTCAAGACTCTGTCAACAGCAGCATCATTATTGTTGTAAATACACAATTCATGTGCAATTCATATCAGCTAACCACGAGAAATTTAATAAAATTATATAAAGACAACAGCATAGATGACTAACTTTCCGATTGAAATATTAATGAGACTGACGGTGGTGGTGTCTTATATTTCATAAGGCTTGATTATAAGAGTTGTATGTGAGAAGTTTACAATAATGCTCACTTCAAAATAATATGCTGGTGGTGTCATAAAACCCCCAAAAAGTATTTGTAGTTAGAAATGGAATTTACAGTGTGCGTGTGTTTATGCAGGGATGTATGGTTTATGGTGTTTATTTTGGAGTGGTCTTGTGTTGTGGGTGTGGGGGGGATCGCAGTACCCGGAGAAAACCCCACCTGTCCGGTATTACACTTTAAAATATTACTCACATGCCTCCGGTTACGGGGATTGAACCCGGGTCGCCTTGTTGAGAAGCGCTTGTACCAACCACTGCGCTAATCGGACAGCCAATGGCAATTTTACATTGCTATATACATACAGAGATGGGTTTTTTTTCCAGTTCACGTCACGCGTTGCCGTAGGGCAAATTAATTGCGCACATTTTCTTATTTAAGGTAAGGCAAACTTTAAAAAAAATGGCATGTCCGTCAAAAACGGATGTATACTTGTTGGAATAACAATTTACATAATCGTGTATTAAAGTATATTTGACATGCACTTTAGAACTGTATATGCTTATACAAATATTATACGATGTATATCATGAGAAAACTGTTCTTTATATTATGAAATAACAATTCCGGATAAGCATGTCTAACAGAACGCATATTGCGTCGCAGCTTCTTTTCATTAGTTTTCAATAAACGAGGATTTAAAATTCATAACATATATTCATATCAGATTTCTTTTTATTACGATTTATTTATTATTGCGCCAATCATAAGTTCATCTAAAAGAGTTTAACTTATACAATATTTGCATTATAATTTACGCGATTAGTATCTACTTGTCCAAAACAAGTGTCTGGTGTCTTACATTTTTTTTATCCACTCTTTCATTCTCTGACTATTTAGTTCATGATAAATTATGATTGAGAATCGATTGGACCAGATTAGTTTAAGTTTTACCTCGTCTTATCTTCGACTGTGACCCCGTTTGGAAAAAAGGGCGCCGACTACCTTCATTCAGGCGTCTAAATTCTTGGCGAGTCTCTCCAGCTGGCCACACGTCTTGTCCATCTGCTTGGCATCCGCATCCATGTCTTGGCACCAGGTGTTTTGGACACGTTCTCTTCCTCTTCCCTTGGGGGTTACAGGTGAGAGATTGTCTTGTATTGGATGCAGGCTTGCCTATGGTGTGGCCTATTCATCGCCAACGTCTCTGAAGGATATTTTCTTCAACTGGCTACTGCTTTGTTCTTCCCCATAAGTCTTCGTTGGGGATCTTAATTGTCTGGACAGCAGCTCCTAAGGATCTTCCTGAGGCTGGTGTTGATGAAGACCTGGATTTTCTTCATATGTGTGACAGGGGTTCTCCAGGTCTCTGCTCCATAGAGTAGTACTGACTTAACGATGGTATTGAAAAGCCGGATATTAGTGTTAATGCCTATTGCACTGGTTCCCCAGATATTCTTCGGCTGATGGAAGGCTGCTCGTGCTTTACCGATGCGGGTTCTGACGTGTGCATTTGTTTCCTTATGGTTGCCCAGGATGCTGCCGAGATAGGTCAAGCTTTCCACCTCTTCCAGCGCCTCGCCTTGGACTGTGATGGGATGCGTTGGTTTTTCATCACCTTTCTCTTTTTAAAAAGCGTCTTATTTATTTGTGTCTTTAAAATTCATGATTGTACTCCTGAAATTACATTACGCAAGATGTTTATTTTTTAAACAGAGAAACTGTTGTACACATTTTACATGAACATCACATCACGTGCAACCTAATGTATTAAGGTAAAGGACATTTTAAAACACAAATAAATTTTATTCTTTTTGTGCTTTAAGACATATGTATTAAACTATGCGAAGTCCATGAAGAAATCGCAGGTTGTCCGTTTTTTTTTACAGGAATCTTGTTCCTGTAAAAATTTCTCTTATTACAAACTACTGTTGAATTATATATGAAAATAAAGTATGGAATCCCATGTTGGGATGTTGTGTTTTAAAATCCATTCAGCATGATAGTTTGATCACAATAAATCTCACTTAAATAAAACCCTCAAATGTTACTATTAAATAATTTCACAATTTATAAATTGAAAAAAAAAATGTTATTTGTACCCACGTGGCATGTTTAGCAATCTTGATTGAAATACATCATTTTAATGCAATAAGATAGAACGCTTCTATTATTGGCTTACTTTATTATTGGCAAGGTAAGACAATAATATTGTAAACATATATAAGGATAAAACATACTAAAATGTGCGGGATTTCATCATCAAGTTTCGTCTAAAATTGTTATTGATATTTTCTTTGCTATTGCCACGGTATGCGGCCAAAATATATTCGGTAACACTGCCATAATTTAAAAAGAAGTTGTTTATCCGAAATCACAAGAGTATCGGTTGGTCCGAAATACACTTCACATAGCGATGTTCTAGATTTTACCATACCATAATCAGGTCGCTAATTGAACACAAGCGCGTTATACAGAAGTAAACATATTTTTGCTTTAAAAAGATGTGTGATATGTGGGAAGACTTATTTTTTTATATATGACAAATATATATTGAAAGCAGGCCAACACGTCTGCAATTATTTTGGTGACATGATTACAATCTAAGTACGAACCGGTTACCAGGCTACTTGATAACAC
This sequence comes from Dreissena rostriformis, assembly GCA_007657795.1. Taxonomy (NCBI): domain Eukaryota; kingdom Metazoa; phylum Mollusca; class Bivalvia; order Myida; family Dreissenidae; genus Dreissena; species Dreissena rostriformis. The sequence goes on along the minus strand of VMBQ01015795.1, from coordinate 8,569 downwards.
AGATCTGAATTTATAGCCACATATGGTGATACACTTCTTGAGTGTGTTTTTGTAAGATAAGTATTCGATTCAATTGTGGAATACTGCTTTAATCTTGTGAAGTTCGTAACACGCATACGTACAGTGCATTAACGGAGTTAAATATGTGTGTAACATTAAATAGAGAGGCGTAATGCATTTCTAGTTTCGCTTTGCATACAGTAAACATATATCGTAACTCGACGTAAGAATGGCAGGGAAGGGATCAGATGTACTATATGACTTTTGCTGTAATGTTTGTGAGGAGGAAAATCTTAACAAGGAAGCAAGGTTTTACTGTAAACAATGTTCCAAAGGCCTTTGTTATGACTGTATAGGACTACACAAACAGTTTTATAAAATGCACGTCGCAAATGGGAGAGACGAGATGGAGAAATGGCCTGTAAAGAAAAAGATATTTGAAGAATTGAAGTTTTGTCAACAGCATAACGAACAACCAATAGAGATGTATTGTGAAGACCACACTAAACTCTGTTGTTCCATGTGCCTCTTCCATGAACACAGGCAAGTTATTTAATAGACCTGTCTGTTAACTTGTCTGATTCAATTGAAAACTATATCTTCTGTAGTAAACTTCCAAGTGAAGCAGGCTTTTTGTAGGTGTGAATTCGTTTCCCTCTGAGGGCACAATAAAACAATTGATTTGCCATTTAAAACATTAAAAAAAGAAAGATTTCGTTACAATAACATTATTATTAGATACTTATAAATGTCTATATGAAAACAGGGAATTTGCATTGTCTAAAAAGTAGTAAAAACTGTATACACTGGTGGCTGACGACGTCAAAGCGTAGTCCGTTTCTCTACGACGTCGGGTATATGTTTTACTACCAAACATATTGTGTCAATACACATGCCATCGAAGTACAGATACAGTACTTCGTTGAGTAACATATACATTATATTTGTAGTTCGTTGCACAACCAATACATACTCTGTGCAAAACCTATACATAAAGCGACTTGTAATTTCCTTCCAAACAAAGCATTTGAATGATTAAAATATATGTTCGTGATCTGTTTTGTACTTTAAAATGTTTTACGTACAGTATCAAAGTAACATGTAGTTTCATTTAAGTTAAGTTACTGTAATTGGCTATTTTAACAAAATTACCACCTTATGCATTACTTCGAATCAATATATTTCGATTTTAGCTCAAAATCAATGTAACGATTGCAACTCTGCGCATTTGTAATTAGTTTGTTATTGAAAATAAGTACCTACCATAACTGGATGTTCCATTCTCTAATCCATAAATACCAGAAAAGATGAAACTCGCCTGATTAAGTAGTGTTTTGACTATTGACCCAGTGGTATATTTTAGGGAAAAAAGCGCGAATTGTCCCTTTATATAACGTATATCACCTAGCCATTGCTATTTCACCACTTTGATTATTTTGTAACAATAACTGAATAAGTGGTTAGTACACGCGCGTCTCACCTAGGCAACCCGGGTTCAATCCCCGTTCCCGGAAGCATGTGAGTTTGGTTGGTGGTCACCATACCAGACCAATGTAGACAACCCCCATTGGTCATTTTCCGTACCCGGAGTACATGGTCGTATACTTAAAAGTACCCGGTATACTTTTAAGTATGACCTGAGCCGCCAACGATAAATTGAGCTCCAGTTGGTTCTACTATTTGTATGCCTGCTAGTCAATGTTTCAATCCATTAAGTATCGAACATTCTGATGCATAACAAATCTGCACGTTAGGTAAAGAAAAGCTTGCTATGATAAACCTTTTAAACCAGTTCCAAGATAAAATAGCTACATATTCGCACTTAAATATTCACATATTGTGTTTCAGACACTGTGTCCAGCTGGTGCTGATAAAAGAAAAATCACAAGCTATCAATGAAATGGGGGATTTTCATACACTATCTGCAACTATTGCTGATATCCAGAAAAAGCTTGAAACTGCAATTGATGACACACCAGAATGTCTTAAGGAACTGCGGGATTCATATGATAAAGCATATAAGGAAATAAAAATGCTTCGTCAGAAAATAAACTACACATTAGATGAATTGGAGAGAAAAACAATACTATCGTTGGACAACTTGCTTCAAACTTTAAATCAGTCTATTCAATCTGATGCCGACACGTGTACACAAACAACAGGTGGTTTAAAGAAAATCTGCAATGCAATAAATGACATTGAAAATTGCCCAAATGACTTATCTTTTATAGCGTACCAAAAATCACTGGAAATAGTTGCACAAGCTCAGAATGTTTTTATAGAATTGACTTGTAACAGAAGACCTTTGGTAATGTTTAACAGAAACGCCAGCATCGACAAAACACTATCTGAGTCGTCTTCTCTTGGAAATATTGAATGTGTTGAAACACATCCAAAGAAGGACAATGTCAAGATAATTGAGTGTAAGAGAAAAAATCGTCACAATGTTCGAATAACATCTGATCAAACAAAATGTGAAATAAGAGGCATATGTGAGCTACCTGGTGAAAACATCCTTATTGCAGACGGTGAAAATAATAACCTGAAGTTGCTTGATACGACGTATAAAGTCGTCGCTTACATAGGTTTGCCTGACTCTCCATTTGACATTTGCAGCATAAGTCCTACGGAGGTTGCTGTTACTGTTGGGCAATGGTGTGACACTCACACCGTCCAGTTCCTCAGTGTTAACAACAGGAAGATAACGAAAGGCAAGGCTCTAAAGTTCAGACACAATTGTCATGGTATTGCATACTTTAACACCAGTCTGTTTATAACATCATTTACTGCCTTATATCAGTACACACTGAGTGGTCAGCTGGTTAAGAAGATCTATGAAGACACTTCAAATGAATTAACAGGTATGTTTTACATTTTACTATTAACCGGCAACCTCAATGTAGGATAGGTCAGTGTTACTATATGTGTCTTATGTACCAGTGCTTATGTCCCTTGTCTTGAATGTGTCCATTTGCCTCTCTTGTGAGATTCAGTCCCGTGTCTTGTGTGCGTCCAACCTTGTACTGAGATGTCATACTTGTTTTATCCAGTGAGAATGAGAGATACCACATATACAAGATTTTCATTGATCAATACTAAAAACCCACTGAAATTCATTGCAAATTGCTGACCATGCTTTCCGTTGCTCTTATGCTGTCGTAAGACACACATTTGTTTCAATCTTCTTTGAATACTCGAATTGATCTTCTACCAACCTGGTGAGTTTGAAATTATTTGGATTTGCATTTATTTATTCTTCTGCATTGCAAATGAATTTAATTATCTCTGTTATATTGTAATTGTGTGTGTTAGGTTATGACGTAATAAAGAGTTATTTTAAACCCATACCCCACTACATCAACTTTCCAAGGTTGTAAGAATTTGCATTATTAACGGTGTAAAATGAATCTTTTTACGGTATGAACAGTTATACCGGTTGTAACCGGTATATCATCAAGGTATAAATAGACCACTCAGTACCGTATGTATAGATTGATCTAGTTCCACCACGGTATGTACTAACTGTATTTCACCACGTTAAGTTCAGACTGAATACCACCGCGCTATGTTCATCGTCTTATCATGTGTTTTTCCTGACAAAATCTCCCGACGCAATGCTAAGACTGAATCCCAATATGGTATGTATAAACTTAGTCTCACAATATTATGTACAGACAGCACCTCACCACGGTATGTACGGATTGAATCTCTAAACAAATTAATCTTTTCCATGGTCTGTTTAGACTGGATCACACCACGGTATGACCTTATGACATTGAAACACAGGCACTATATGTTAAAGCCCCAGTCCCATATAATCACGGATGGCCACGGCAGTCCCGGATCGTCCCGGATCAAGATCCGGGACGATCCGTGGCCTATTGGGATTTTGTTAGCGTCGACGGTCTTTCAAAGACTATAACCCCGATGACAACACGGCATTTACACGGACCAACACGGCGCCCACACGGACTGTCCCGGACAGTTACGGCAGAGCTACGGACCTACACGGCAGAGACACGGCTAAACACGGACCATCACTGACCTACATAACAAGGACAATGACGTACGCGGAAGCGATACGGACCAGACATGCTCTGCCCCGGATCGACAATTACTTGTATAAAAGCAGGTTGATTTTCGGTGATTGCATCATTCCGAAATCAAATCTCGAAGGTGTGACCTCGTATACATAGCTTAAACGTCACAATGCCACCTAAAATGAAACGAATTGTCAAAGTGGGTCTTCCAGTTCCCAAAAGATCGTCACGAGGTGCATCCGCTACCCGTGAAAAGCAACAACAACATGGAGAAATATGCTCGAGTCGCAGATCAAGATTGCCATTTTATTTACAAGTAGATAAACAACCATCAGCACCATCCACATCCACTGACGCCTAAAGACAAAAGAAGACACCCTCGTCCTTTCAGAGAAAAGGACATCATCTTGGCCGATTGGCTCAACGAGAACCCTATGTTGAACACCAAAAGCATAGCTGCCTTATTCAACCCAAATAGATTTTTAGTCGGCGTCGACCAAGCCCATGAGGATTGTGGAATGTTAATAGTTTTAGTAAAAGGAGTTACCACATCGATGACAATGTACGGCGATGTGCTTCCCTTTCAATTCAACCACACAGTGACGGAACTGCTATAGGTCGCAGAACTGCTTGACGATACTCTTCTACTCATCTGGTGTTTCAGGACAGGGCATCGGTTCCTCAGCAAATATTTTAAGTATGCATCGCAGACCTGAAGGGTGATCTTAGAGATGGTGCTGTGTGCGACCCAAAAGACATACATCAGACAGTGGTAACTGTCCCCGATGTTAGGTACGGCAATGTTTTTGCAATCTTAATACGTGTCAGGATCTCTTGGTTTATCTGATAGCCCATGTGCAGGATATAAAAGAAGCATTTTGCGTCTTCTTTCTTGAGTTCGTCCATCAGCTGTACGTAATCAACCAGGCCTGGTCGTCTGGCGAGCCATTGTATGACCCAGATGGTTCACTTTTTCATTCTATTCGCTGGTTTATATAAATATTTTTCGCGAATTTTCTTTTTCTCTGTCATAGCTTCGCTTAAGCAATCAGGATACTGTTTTAAACCTGAGCCTTTTGCAGTAGAAGCTGGCATCTCATCAGCATCAGTTTGTCCTCAGTCGTCATCTCACCGCCCATATTGCATCGTCGGTAGCACATGAGACAACAGTACACCTGCCGTCACGGTCCTTGAAGGACATTGATCTGAAATGTGTCCCCGCACTGTCAAGGACGCACTCGGACAACCGAGGCATAATTATGGTTGTCCCGTACCCTATACGGCTGTCCCCGGACCCCACAAGGTAGCTACACGGACCATCCCGGATGGTGCATTCATCCCAAAAGGTCACGGATCAACACGGCAGTTTTGAACTCTCGGAGCGCCAAGGACATTTCCGGACGTGCCAGGACATACACGGATCGACACGGCGGCTACACGGTTCACATGCCGGATGATCCCGGATATAAACCGTTTTTTATCCGGCATCTGTACGGGACTAGGGCTTTACTGACTGAATAAAAAGAATCACACCATAGTATGAACAGACTGAATCACAGCATAGTTTTGTTTGTTGGTTTGACTGAATCTCAAGAAGGTATTTACTGACTGAATCTCATTACGTTATAAACAGACTAAATGTGATCAGTTTGTACACATTGAATGTCACCACGGTATCAATGACTTCATCATTATTCTCTTGAAATAATACTAGATTTTGCGTTAACTGTTTTTATATAAAAACGCAGTTGGTTACTTACAAAACACAACCATCGCAGAGCATGATTTCCTTGGTATTTACATTTAAATATGCTGCTCTGTACAAACATGGAGTTTCCGAAGAACTGCAATTATTACAATTATGTTCAACATGATTGGTGTGTGCATAAACCACATATTTTTCGCCTTATATTTCGAGATATTATATTAATGTTAATGTATACGTATGCATATAGTTATATGCATTTGACATATCTAGTACACGCCATCTTATGGTATGCGGACTGATCAATAATGGTGATCGAATTGTAACTTATTGGTAAGGAATTGAAGTCGATTCAATATCAGAGGCACGAAGTTTCCTTCTGTATCTGTCTTTTTAAAACTTCGCCTAAGGGTAAATTGGTGCAAATCATTTGATTAACCAAAAGAGGTTAATATTAAATGCATAAATGAAGATTTATAAGTATCAATTGAGTAGCATCGCTTTTATTCCACAGTTTACAAGTGCGCTGTGAGTGCCGATGGATCACGGCTGTATGTAACTAACCATAGTCACAGCAGGCTTCTGACCGTGTCTATTGATGGGACTGTCCTGTCATCCATGGAGGATCCTGCACTTCGCTGGCCTAGGGGTGTACATGTGTCAGAGACAGGGCAGCTGCTGGTTTGTCAAGATGGCTCAAGCAGCGTAGTTCAGGTGGATAGTAAGGGAGTAGTGGTGACCTTGGTTTCCGAGAGGGACGGTCTAAGTTGTCCAGAGACTGTATACTATAATGTACGAACCGGCAGGTTAATCGTTGTACAAGTTAATGATACCATTATGATAATCAATAGCAATAGATCCTCCGCGTTATTATCCCATTAACATATTTACAACTTTCTTGTTAACCCAAATTGCTCTCATTGTTTACTCACAGAGCATAAATCAACAGTATCCAGTGAGGATTTTGCGAAGCGATTTTTATGGCAGTTTTAAAAATAAAAACAAAACCGGGTTTCAAAACAAACAAAGCATTTATTCGAAAACCGGACAAGTTTATTTGTTAAATTATCGAAATATATTCAATTACTGTTATGAAAATTAAAATGCAATTACGTAATCATTTAAAAGCGCAATGGTTATGTTTATTTCGATATCACATACGTTGAAAGAAGTATGGATAAAGGAACTCGCGCACAAGTCATCAAGTTTTGTTTACATGTTGACAATGTATCGTGTCTATTGACTAATTTTTCATTTAAAAAGTAAGATTTTAATACATGCACTGCATGCTGATATATGTTGAGCTTGATAGCATATTTGTTATTTAAATACTTAAGTAAATAAGTGTCCTACTTTTACGTACTTGAATGTTGAACATGCAGATAATATGTTATTGATGTCAGATACTTATTTCACACTTAAGGGGTTGTTAATTATTTAAAAAAAAACGTCAACAGTACTGTATACATGAAAAAAAAAAAATAATAATTAGCAGTGAGAAAAATAATCATTTGACTTTCTGTTTGTAAACTGTTGAATATAGTAATTTTGTACTTTAACTTTAACATTATATCTTATTTGTTTTCGAATATGCTTGTTAATTATTTTTTTCTTGCAATGCATAACGTTTTTTTTTATGTTATAATCAGTATGTTTGCGCATGTGAGGTGGTATGATCTACATCGTGTTAATTGAAGCATACTCATGTTTGTTGATTAAAAGCGTTTTGTCAAGGTCGATGATTTTTACAAAAATTTACATAAGTACAATACAGCAAGTAGATCTATAATAGATTTATTTTGTTTTGCTTTTCCAAATTTATGTTAAAATAAATACAAAACACAAGCTGAACTAATTTAATATTTCTTAAATTAGTGTAAGAACTTGCATCAGTTTTATTGTGGATACATGAACATATATGAAGTGCTACTGACAGTTTCGTTTTATTAGTCATTTGTAAGCTTTTGTAATTGTTGTTGACTTATTAATTTGCATGTTACACAAACATTTTTTTAGCGAGGTGTATGTTGTCCATGTGGGTGTGGAATTATCCCAGTTCCGAATTTTTATGAATTTGTTGCGCGAATGGCCAAATTTGTGAGCAATTAATACATTGTAGCCGTAATACAAATGCATTACATAAGGTCACTTAAATGCATTGCACTGATGTTATTTATTTAACTGTACATTCTCTTAACAGTAACTTAACATTCGTATTGCTGTTGTTTGACCGTGTGTTTGTATGATCACTGTTTAATGAATGTTGTCCACTTCTATATCATGTATCCATGTAAATGTTTGTCATGAACAAGCAGTTATTCTGGTGTTTGGATTTGTTCTGAATTTTAAGGATTTTAATAATTTGTTGTTGAATATGAATATATTCTTTTGAATGTTTATACATCTTCAGTGCTTATGTGGTAAATATTGGCATGGTTTGTTCACTATGAATGAATATTCAACACAGTTTAATCGAAACATGTGTGCCATACAATAATATATTCCTTTTTTTCTTTATAACAACATGTATATTATTTAATAACATACTGTATGGATGAATATGTTAATTATGTTGTACTTTTTAAACTTTTATTGACTGCATCAATGCAGTATCTATTCTAGGAAGGGAGTTGTTGGGATTCACCCCCCTTTAATTAAAAATCCCTCCATATTTTGCAAGGGATGGAAGATTGTTTTGCATAGACAAAGAAGGAAAAATGTCCTACGTTTTTGTAATATAAGAATTATCAGTAAAATTCCCCTATTTTTTATGTCCCCAACTATAGTAGTGGGGGACATATTGTTTTTGCCCTGTCTGTCTGTT
>VMBQ01015792.1:0-11944 GCA_007657795.1 Dreissena rostriformis | reverse complement strand
CCCGTGGCGTGCCTCAATACATTTCAATACATAAAATGACGTCATACGTGTTTGGTTCGAGCCGAGCATGATAAACTATCTTTATCCAAAACTCACATAATATTCAATTTGTCCTATAATTTCTTCCATTTTTACATTAATAATGTTCAACTATCGCATTTTTAGACGATTTTGTTCTTCCGCAGTTGACAAACGAAGATTCCTCCATTTTTTTTGAAAAAACCACAAATAATCTAAAAATAGCACGCGAAAATTTGTTATTTTCACCGGTGAAAATAACAATTTGTTTATTTTCACTGCTGTTATCTCACTGCAGAAATGTCATATTTTATCATTAGGTTAAAAGAAGCGGGCTTATTAACATATATTGTAAAAAAATTAAATTAAAAAAAAAACTTGAGATGTAATTTCATACTAAACGTCTGACCGTCTTAACGATTGTTTGAATGTTGGTCCCAACTGTTTAAAAGATTGGCATATGCCGCAGTGATGCACTGGTTGTATTGTCCGTCTTGCAATCGGGAGGTCGTGAACTCGATCCATACTCGGTAGGAGTTCTAATGATCGCTTTCCAAAGAAGCTGATTCTCCTAAGTACTGGTCATACCCAAGAAACGGACTCGTTACTGTCTCAAAGAAACAAGAAAAACTATGAAAACATCCTGGATCACGTAAGACCATGGATAAATATTAGCCTCGTTCTGGGAAAACTGGGCTTAATGCATGTGCGACAAGAACAAGAAGACACTTTCCGCTTTAACGGATTTTTTCGTGTCAAGAACGTCTCATTTCAACGAAAATCCAGTCCAGGCGGAAAGTGTCGTCACGGTTTAGCTTGTGCGGACTGCACTGACTAATCTGGGATGACAATTAACGCAAATGTATGACACCCGGTTTTCCCAGAACGAGGCTCATATTTATAAATCCATGGTCTTACGTGATCCAGGATGTTTTCATAGTTTTTCTTGTTGCTCATATAAGTACCTATACTAGACAGTAATCGTGGTAATAAGAATGGTCCACTTTTAAATGGCATGACTGACGACATATTTATTAGCTTTCGTATTTCAGGTTGTATAATCAACAACTCCAGTTCTGCAAGTGTGAACGCGGTAAGAACCAGTTTCGTGGCTTTTTGTCTTGATTTGAGGACAGGGCATGGCGTTTCATTTTAAGAATGATATATCAACAAAACTGAGCAAGTGGTATCTTGTCAAATGTAAACTTAAAATTTGGTGAACATTTAAGCGGTCGTTTATCGCGGCCTTGCTTTATATTGCGTTTGTGTAGTGATTTGGTTAAGATTACTAAAAAAAAAGCTAAAATCTAATAACTAAAACCACATGAACATGTATATTTGAGCCTTGCTATGTGAATACGGGGTTTAATATATGCGCGTAAAGTGTCGTCCCAGATTAGCCTGTGCACTTCGCACTAATCGTGTACAGATTAATTAAATCTGGCAAAGGTTAATACAAAAAAAACTGAAATATAACTAAATGAACATGTATTGAACTACGCTCGGTGAAAACTATGTTAAATACATTTATACGCGTAATGTGTCTTCCCAGATGAGCATGCGCAGTCCGCACAGACTTATCAATGACGACATTTTTTCCGCTTTTATTGTAGTTTTCTTTTAAATAAATCCTCTTCTACGCGATAATCCAGTTTAGGCGGAAACTGTCGTCCCTGATGCTTGTGCGTAAAGTGTCGCCCCAGATTAGCCTGTGCAGTACGCACAGGCTAATCTGGGGCGACACTTTACGCACAAGCATTAAGCCCCGTTTTACCAGAGCGAGGCTCCTATGTATTTCATTTCAGTCTGAGGAGCAAGGCGTCTACTGTATGACGAAGGCTGCACTGGACATGTTTACCAAATGTTTTGCTCGAGGTAAAGGGCGTTTTACAAATTTATAAACTTAAATATTGTTTTAATTGACTTTTCTTACAGGTTCATAGTAATACATTTTTTTTAATAATACTGATTTCAAATAGAAAATGGCTGTTTTACCCCTTTTCTTGGAGGGGGTGAAGCACAGAGCTTGCCATTGTCCGGTCGTTTTGAGTCTGTTGAATCTTACATAAACAGAGTTATTTCCCTTGTTTAACTAAAGGGACTTGTTCGCAGATTTTGCCATGTTTTGAAGTTTGTCATTAAATGCTTTAAATTGATAAAAATAAACATTAGAACTAAAGATTTCCAATATAAAAAAAAACAAGAATAAAAGTAAAAAAAAAATGAAAAAAGAGAAAAAAAGTTAATCACACCAGGGCTCGAACCACTGACCCATGGAGTAAAAGCCAAGCGCCGAAACCACTCAGCCATCCGTCTTCACGTGTGTGTGTGTGTGCGTGTGCGTCTGGGTGCGTGCGTGCGTGAGTTCGTGCGTGCGTGTGTGTGTGTGTGCGTGTGCGTGTGTGTGAAATTTAGAGTTTATGTTCGGGTCGTCGTTTAGGCTTTATGACTATATTATGTGCGGACCTGACCATCCGTCATCACCTGGGTTGCCATTTATTTTATACTTTGTATAACCATCCACGTGTTGTTACAAAATATAACGATAACACAAGAAATCGAAATTTTTAAATCGTTTCGCGTCTGAGTCGCTTTATAATTTTATCAATTTCTAACGATGATTTTTCGTAAACGAAAGCGTATTTGCAGTGTAAGTCTTCGGCATTAGTGTTATTTCGCACACTGATGTAAATTGTTCATTTATTTCTTGAATCTGTGAAAAAAATAACAAATTATCATTTTGATAAGCTGTGAACAAGTCCCTTTAAAACGTGACTCTCAGCGTTATGTGTCATACGTTACTCAAAATATCTTGCTCATACAGTGATGAAGCTTCACAAACATTTTTTTTAATACTTTTTACATTTTTGTGGCGTGTTCTGAGAAAACTGGGCAAAATGCGTGTGCGTAAATTGTCATCCCAGATTAGCCTGTGTAGTCCGCACAGGCTAATCAGGGACGACAATTTCCGCTTTTATGGCATTTTTAGTTTAAATGATGCCTCTTCTTAGCGAAAATCCGGTTAAGGCGGAAAGTGTCGTCGCGGATTAGCCTGTGCGGACTGCACAGGCTAATCTGGGATGACACTTTACGCAAAAGCATTTTGCCCAGTTTTCTCAGAACCCGCCACAATTGTCGGTTTAGACATGTGTGGAATATGAGGGCATCCGAATACTACAGACACGTGTCTACTGTTGTACCTATGAACACAATACAATAATGCAATATACTATTGTAGATTTGAAAACAATGTTCGAATTTGTTTATGTGATCAAACGATTTCGCTTTTCCATCTTCCAAGTTATGTGTTAGCAAAAAAAGCAATAACATTGTTGGTAAAGATATGAATGGTTCATTACAGAGATTGGGCCTCTAGGTGTACGAGTAAATTCCATAAAGTAAGTCTATATTTTATTAATAGACAAAGAATTTAATGAAGTGTGTGTTTATAGCGTTGGCGTTTTAATTCAGACGGATATGTTCTCAAATCTTTGCATATTACCACACATAAAGCGGACAAAAATAAATTCCTTTCTTAAATAAACATTAAAAATAAAGAAACTACAGCATTAATTGTAAATATATGAGCCTTGCTCTGGGAAAGCTGGGCTTAACCCTTTGCATGCTGGGAAATTGGTCGTCTGCTAAAATGTCGTCTGCTGAATTTCTAAAATTAGCATTTTCTTCGATTTTTGTTTCAAAGAATACTATCAGAATAGCAAACAGTTTGGATCCTGATGAGACGCCACGTTCTGTGGCGTCTCATCTGGATCCAAACTGTTTGCAAAGGCCTTCAAAATTCGGTTCCAGCGCTCAAAGGGTTAATGCATGTGCATTCCGCACAGGCTAATCAGGGACGACACTTTCCGATTTTATGGTATTTTTTGTTAGGAGGAAGTCTTTTCTAAACGCAAATCCAGTCTAGGCGGAAATTGTCTTTACTGATTAGCCTGCGCGAACTGCATAGGCTAATCTGGGAAAACACTTTACGCACGTGCATTTAGCCCCGTTTTATTTTCTCAGAGTGCGACTCATTATTTAAACAGAATGAATGATGTCGTTTGTTTGTTCAGCCCAGGAATCATTGATACACACTTGGAGAGAAGAAAGGACACCAGAATGAAGGAGGATGCCTTCTATCATCAGGTAACATTAACAACTCCTATTAGCACTTGATTAGCCGTTGTCGGTTCAGGTACTTCTCAAAAGTACCCCGGGTATCTTAAGTATACAACAATGTACCCCGGGTAGGGAAAATAGGCTTACAGGCATCTGGCCATACTCCGGGGGTACTTATTAGTATATTTTCAGTACCACGGGTACTTTGTATTATACTTAAGAGTACACGGGGTACCTTAAAGTAGTACCTGAACCGACTATGACAAATCGAGCCCTTCTAAGTATAAGTTCCAAGAACAGGTTCTACCCAGGAAAACGGACTCTCAAAACATTTCGATAAGCCTAAGGCTTTCGATGCAATCGAGCTTAAATAAAAATGAGGTTTCAACTATACCAACATCTTTCGTATTTCATGTTCAAATATATATTCAGTTAGAACCTTCTACGGTAATTTAAGATTGCTTGACTCGAAATCGTTAGTTTTATACAAGCACGCTCATGTCTTTTTCCTGGGTTGAACCAATTCTTAGCGTCTTTTGAAAGATCTTGAGATTGATCCCTGACCGCCGCTAGCTAGACGGACACCATATAAACTATAACAGTGCCGCTTTTGCGTTTTTCAAGGCCTCGAAGAAACATAGAACTCTCTGGCGGGTTGAATAATAGGGTTGTAAGTGTTTACGAGGTCTTCATATAATACACATCACCATCATTTACCTATGGAACAATGTAAGAATCATAGACAATCAACACAATCGAATTAGACGCGAATTAGAAAATCGTTATTTCAAAGTGGTCGGGAACGATACAAAATAATTCGAAATAACTATTATTTCTACAAAAAAATGTGTGTCTTCATACATGTGTCGTGTTCAGAGAAAACTGGGCAAAATGATTGTGCGTAAATTGTCATCCCAGATTAGCCTGTGCAGTCCGCACAGGCTAATCAGGGACGACAATTTCCGCTTTTATGGAATTGTTCGTTTAAATCATGTCTTTTCTTAGCGAAAATCCTCTTTAGGCGGAAAGTGTTGTCCCGGATTAGCCTGTGCGGACTGCAAAGTCTAATCTGGGATGACACTTTACGCACAAGCATTTTGTCCAGTTTTCTCAGAACACGCCACAAATGTATATGCATATACATGTTTACATTTATTACTGTAAGTGGCTCTTATACACAATTTGACGTGATATTTCATTATTATTCATATTATTATGTATAGTTGCAAGAACGTTAACTTTCTGATAAAACATTTATTGTTGCCTGCAGTGGCTTGACGCCAACGCGGGATCAGTGCCCCTCGGGAGAACCGGGAGTTCCCTTGACTGCGCCAAGGCGGTGGCGTTCTTAGCGTCGGACGCCGCCAGCTTCATTACCGGTCAGACGCTCTTTGTGGACGGAGGCAGAAATATTGTGGCGGTGGAGAAAGTGAAAGTAGGCGAAGTCGAAAGTCGATAAAATCGCTTGTGCGAGACACTTTTCTGTCATCGTTTCTAAAAGAGCAAATAATTATAAACTTATGTAAATGCGTGCTCATTCCATTTGTTTTATGTTAGTGGGAGATGGAAATCGATCTATTAACTTTGATCGTATTTCATTATTTTATATACATTCATTTACTTTGTGTATCACGGTGCTTTTGTTAAAAGTACACTGTATGTACTTGTGTCAGTGAATGGGGCGCGTGTATTATGTCCTAACTTTTCGATATATATTATCCATACATGCATAATTATGTTGGTAGGTATCAATTTGCACCTCAAAGTTAAACTTACTAATATACATGCACTAGCGTACAATATTTATAAACACGGACATTATATTAAATAAAAGGTTGACAATATTTTATTAACGTTTTACTTACGTTCAGTTCAAGTTACCAAGCAAAATACCAAGTTCCTGTCGAAAGGTGTTATTTTCCACTTGCTATAGGCTGGTTGGCTTAACGCAAACAGCCTTAAAAGCATGCTTGACGCGAAACAAAAATAATGATTCTTTGTATGTACATATACAGGGGCGTAGCTGCTATTAGGCACAATTTTTTTTTAAATATGAAAAAAAAAATGCTTCAACTTCGAAAAACGCATTAAAATGTTGACCCTGAGGGTGGTGAGGTGTTAGAAATCTGCATTTCATATTGAAATAATCCTCAGACTATGTATTCTGGTCGTGTTCAAAGGACATATCTTCCAATTATCAACTCTACTTCTTTCTCTGTGCATAGATTCTAGCTCGCTTCTTTTCACGTGACTTGCTGTTACAAGTTTACATAGATCTACATGTCTCCCTTTCAACACTTTAGGTCACAATATACTCAATGCTTTTCCTATATAATTCAATGTAAAAGCGACAACTTTGAGCGAAAATAAATGCAACATTTTGCACATAGAGACCCCATAACCATACCTTTTCTTAAAGGACATTCTAAGCTGAATCGATTTAAGCAATACAAAAGTTATGTCATGTTCAAACCAAAAAAGAGTTTGAGACAAATCAAAATCGACTGTTTTTGCAAAGGCAGCATACCCGGCTATACACCGTGTACTAGCAATCCTGCTCACAATGCCAGCTACCACAGCCTCGTGTGAGCGTTCCTTCAGTTATATGCAACGTATCAAATCGTACATGAGAAGCACCATGTCTGGTGAAAGGCTGTCTGATTTAGGACTCCTACACATTCACCTAGAAACGGATGTTTATATCGACGAAATCATCAACACATTTGCCTCGGTTAAGTGCAGAAATATTGATTTCATATAATTGATGCACTTGTTAGAACAATTAGTGTAATAGATTGACTATAAGTAAGTTTTACATTCAACACGTTACGGTGCCGTTATAGACATGAAGACAGCATTATTGGAAAGAATTCCCATGGTTTGACTTGTGAATAAGTGGAGTGTTACACTTTTAAATGTTTCTCTGTTCCATATTGTTTTAACATTTAGTTTTCTGGTATAAAGATAATAAAGTAAAATTTAGTTCTCTGATATCGAGATACAACAGTAAAATATAAAAAAAATAGGCCAAAGTTATATATTTTCTTATCTTATTATTTGTCTAGATATGCTTTAAATCTCACCACAGGCGTTATAGGATTTAAAAAATTTCAGGGGGAGGACCCCCGGACCCCCCGTTTTTATGAATCATACCGGGTCTTCAGCTTAAAAAATGCTAGCTACGCCCATGTACATATACTGTTATATTATACAGGTCGTAAAAGCATTCACTTGTGTGGGGAACTACTACGAATCAAGAGAAAATTCCTGAATTAACGATTGCCTCCCTTGAAGCGTATTTATTTACATTTTAGGAAAATATTTCACACAAAAAACGCTAATAACACAAGTAATAATCATGTTTATAAAAATAAATGTAAATTTAATAAGTTAAAAAATAATAATAAATATAATTATACTAATTTGCATTCTTTTTTTCGTTTTTACAAATACGCATTGCGATGATATGCTGTTTGTTAAACATATAATTCAATAATTAACATTGAAAGTCCGTTACGTAAACAGATTGCCCATAACATAATCCGATACAATACTTCAAAGGGTCACATCATACATATGCACAATATGGCCACGAAGACATTTAAATGTCATATCAGAAATATGGCACGATTTAATGTCAAAGTTTTCTATATTTAAGTTTATAATCTTAAGACAGTTTCAAAGTCACGGGTCCGCGCCTCTCATTTCATGAAGAAGCAAAGAATGCCGATGAGGACAAGGACAATGCCGGCGACGACGGACATTCCAAAGCCGGCGGAGAGGTCCTTAACGCTGAATGCCTGTCCTTTCTTGACGCTTGTTGCGTAGATAACCACCGAAAGCAGGAGGAAAAAACCTGGAGTGAAAAATAAATACAAACGAACAGCGCTTTAGGAAAATGGGGTTTAATGCATTAACTGGACTTTCGCTCACTAAAGAATGCATTAAAACAAAATATTCCGAAACATCCTAAAGCGTCGACCCTGATAAGCGTGTGCGGATTGCTTAGGTTAATCTGGGATGACACTGTACGCACATGCAACGCTTCTCAAAGCGATGACCAAATTATTATTGGTTTCGACAATAATAAAGCTGAACTTGAAAGCAACTTCGGAAAGGCAAGAGTTTTCAGTTAACACACTTTTGTCATCGTTTTCACTTATTTAACTTACGTTTCCAAACTCATTGACGTTAAAAGCGTATTGAATATGTGTTTATAACATCTGAAATGTTACTCTACGTGGTTGGTATTTGATTGGTAGAAATATTGCCTTTCACTAATGAAAACCATGCCTGCCAAATAGAATGCTCTTTTTTCATTATAATATCGTGTTCAAACAATATTACTTAATTCTATACATGATAATTACGAATAATAACTCTTGAGACGAGTGAAGTGCCGCACGCAATGTGGACCCATACCTGCGACGATAGCAACCACTCCCATGACCTTGCTGATGACCTTGCTGTCTGGGAGGAGGCAACTCTTGATGACCAGCATAACGAGAAGCGCCCCTGCCAGGCCCGTACCCAGTATGGAGGTGGCCTGTACGGCCCTTAGTCCCGACGTATCTGAATATAAACATGCAGAAAAGAATGACCCGTGTCATGCGAAAATGGGTCTTATTCCATAATATTTGTAGTATACCGGGGTGCTTTTAAGTACTGCCTGAGCCGACAACGACTAAGTAAGTCACGTGACACATGCACTTACAGTTCGGATTATCCTTCGTTGTAAAATACGACTCGCACTGGATGACGTTCTCGACCTTGACCTCCTCGTACGTGCACGCTGCCCAGAGGCCCGAGTAGGTGTGGGTGGTGATGGTGCGCTGTACGTTCGGCTGGTCCACCGTTGTGTCCCGCCAGTAGGGGATCCCCAGGCTTATAGCCGACATGGCCAGGGCGGCGGCGCTCGCTATGCCGACGATCAGTGGCAGGAGGATCATGGCGATACCGGATTAAAGCTCGTGCTAAATGCTGGTTGTCTGATCGAATCGACGTCGGTTAACTTTATCGGATGCGAGCTTTTGCTATACGCTGGTCAGGGGATCAAATACACGTCTGATAATTTCGCGGCGACCTACGGTACTTTGTGCTATATTTTTTAGTCGAACAAGCAATTCTGGAAATTAAGTCGGTGTCTGGCAAATTTACATCTCTGTCAGGTTTTCACCAAAGTTACACCGTTTTTTTTTACGTTTGTAGTTAATCAGAATCCAATTTTGGTGTACAGCGTATGGAATGCTCAAATACGCATTAAGTCTTATGCATGAAATACACTCCTTTAAACTTACAATGTGCACATATATATATATATATTCTTGTACTACGCTTATTTCACCTGCACATCACTATTGACATATAAATTTCCACAGCTAAATGTCAATTCTTATTTTTATTATGTATAACTTTCAATACGGTAAGATAATTCCGTCGGCCAAGTTTCAACCCATTCGGCTCTACTCAAAGTGTCTTTATATTCCCCTAACATATTTCAATTGAAATCGAAATTAGGCCACTCTTAAGACAAAAGGAATTATATCAGGCCATTTTCACGTACATGTGAATGCTCAATCAGGTTAACAATTGGTCCGAAATTTGACACTCCGTTTCAGAATTAATTTAATGTTTTGCGTTTGAAAACAAAAGGTTTTTGGTTACAATTAACACGACGCATGAAAAAGCTTACAAATAACGTATGAGTTTCAATGCGTTCACTAGATAGTACGAATACAATCGATTATCAACACAATCAAAACACACTTAATTATATTTTTGTTCGAGTTGTGTAACAATCATCTAAATCTAATCATAATCGAAAAAAAAAACACAAATAACTCGTTTTTTTTATTTGCGAGATAGTTCCAGATTTATGGGGCTGGGTATGTACAAAGTCATCGTGGATTTCACACAAATGTGACCACCCGGAGATCTGATTTGTCATATTGCTATTTTAAAGGGACCTGTTCACGTTTTGGTTAATTGACAGATTTGATTTTTTTGTTTTCAGATCTGCAAATTTGTGTTGTTGTTATGATATTTGCCAGGAAACAGTAATACAGAACATTTACCATGCTCTAAAATACCCATTATATGCATCTTTTGACGATTTAAAAACCTGAATATTATAAAGCGTTACAAATGCGAAACGATTGACTAATTTGGAGAGTTCTTTTGTTATCGTTATATTTATTGACATTACGAGAATTGCTTATTTAAAGTAAAAAATACACCCATTGCTATATCAGCACGGATGGCCGGGTGGTTTAACCTTTACTCCAAGAGACAGTGGTTCGAGCCCCGATGTGGATAACTTGTTTTCTTTCGTTAATTGTATTCTTGTTTTATACTGGATCTATTAAGTTCCAATGTTTACATTTATCAATTTGAAGCATTTAATGACAAACTTCAAAACATGCCATAAAATCCGTGAACAAGTCTCTTTGATGCTAACAGTGCGCTTGGCCTTGGGCGGGGAATGCGTGGGGGGGGGGATATGTTTATTTAAGAAATAATTCGTGTACGTTATAGTTTGTTGTCAAATAACCCACGGCCGGAAGTTTAGATGCTTATGGATTAAATAAACTATGAACAAGTCCCTTTAATATGCTATAAAGGTACCTTTAACAAGTTACAAAAATACCGCATACTATTATGACGGGCATCATCAGTTGTTGTTGTTGCTGCTGTTGTTTTTTATCGCAAATCTTACGATAAAAAAAACAATTCTGTTTATGATCACCAGCTGGTAAAAAAAAACTGTACGAGTAATTGTTTCCATTACTTTCAACTGTTATTGCTTGTTATATCTTGAGAACGACCAGACCAAATTGTGCACCTACTTTCGAATGANATTTACCATGCTCTAAAATACCCATTATATGCATCTTTTGACGATTTTAAAATCTGAATATTATAAAGCGTTACAAATGCGAAACGATTGACTAATTTGGAGAGTTCTGTTGTTATCGTTATATTTATTGACATTACGAGAATTGCTTATTTAAAGTAAACAATACACCCATTGTTATATCAGCAAGGATGGCCGGGTGGTTTAAGCGCTGGACCTTTACTCCAAGGGTCAGTGGTTCGAGCCCCGGTGTGGATAACTTTTTTTATTTCGTTAATTGTATTCTTGTTTTATACTGGATCTATTTAGTTCCTATGTTAACATTGATCAATTTAAAGCATTTGATGACAAACTTCAAAACATGCCATAAAATCCTTGAACAAGTCCCTTTGACGCTAACAGTGCGCTTGGCCTTGGGCGGAGAATGCGTGGGGGGGGGGAATAAGTTTATTTCAGAAATAATTCGTGTACGTTATAGTTTGTTGTCGAATAACCCACGGCCGGAAGTTAAGATGCGTAGGGATTAAACCACGAGTGCAAAGCACGAGTGATTTGAAACCACGCATCTAAACTTCCGGCCGTGGGTTATTCGACAACAAACTATTCTATAACGTACACGAATTATTTCGATTCTAACACGGTGTTTACTAAAGATTTATACAATGTATCTTATTTTTCGTGTGTACTATTTTATGTGAAGTTCCGCGCATAAAAATAACTTTCGGCTGTTCTGTCGATCAGATCTCCGCCATCAATAACAGCCAAACTGGATGGGAGAAAAACGTGTCATTTCTCCCGTTTGCTAACATAAGAACAACAACAACTTGTGTAAACTTACATGTTTACATTTTATACTTTTAATAAACGCAAGAGTGTTAAAGATTATTACGCTGGTGGAAAATGTATCGGCATGTTTTGTTTAGTTACAGCGTGTGCTTTCAGTGTATAAGCTCC
>VMBQ01015791.1:0-12099 GCA_007657795.1 Dreissena rostriformis | reverse complement strand
TTTTGCTTTGAAGATGTGTTTTTTATTCAATAGTTTTGCTTTTTATTTTGCTGTTGATTTAAACAATCACTTAACTGGTTGTTTAACATGCATTTCGGTCACGTTCTTCTATCATATTAATATTCTTTTGTATTATTTCGGTGCTGCAAGACTAGACAGTTCAGGGTTTGTGAGTATGTTTTTGGCTGAGTGAGATAAGGTTAGCTTGTTAACAGATTCAAACCATCCCCCGCAACACAAAATAATTGGCGTTAGCCACTTCAAGGCGACAACACCAGCAATAAAAAGTGATGTTTTATAGTTGTGATTTATGCTTTGTCCTGTATTGTATAATTTTAACATATTGGAACAAGAATTTCTCGCCTGATGTTTGTATCAGTTAAGAGACCATTTATGAACGAAGAGAACAAATTATTGATGAAGATTGCTTAGGATGTTAAGATCTGTCTACAAGCAGGCATCCCCATGGGTCTATAGCTTTCATACGGTGTTGATAACGTCATTTGTTCAAATCTTTGATCCCATTGAAAAGTGCGGTCTCGAACTGAACAATATCCATTGTTCAGTGATTATGCGTATGTATTGGNACGGTTCGTTCTTATATATATACATCAGTGTCAATGTACTCAAAGGAAGCATAACACATCATACCAAATGTTCTTCTTTCCACAAGGAACAAAATATATTATTTCCAACTGTAAAATTGAAGAGTGATTCGTATAAATTTTCGTAAATAAATCAGGTCGTTAAATAAGTTTTAATCAGTAAAAATATGCTTTTCCTCACGTTGATGCACTGTTTATAAGATACTGAACGCGTTGAGAAACATGTATAAAGAATAATTTGCATTTACTTGTAATGTCGAATGTATGTATGGTTGCACTATTCAATTCGCATGTATAGGTAATAGACGTTAAGTAAATTATGTTTGTATTTGTTTACAATGCATTAGTTCTGTTCTTCGTATTTCAGTCACAAATCACGCGTCCAATAAGCATCTTTTCAAATTACATGGATATAATAACCCGATATTTTTATATTAAATTCCATCTAACATTTATATGAACTGAAACATTAAAGGATACTTATTTCATCTGTTATATGGTGTGTATATAATTCCAACCATAAACAATAATGTGTAATATACCAACACCACATGATAAAACTCCAATGACATAAAAAGCTCAACAAATGTCATAACACAAATGAAATTTATATTTCTCTGTTCGTCAAAACTCCTTACAAATTCTGAAATATTAAAATGGTAAAGCGCAACGGGCGGTATATATACCGAGAAAAATTTAATGTACCTTTAACTTGCTTTCTGATTCTTGTTTAATGTATTTTCCTGAAACATGTTAACGCGTTACCACTACATGGTATAACAATTGTGTAACATGGTTCATGATAGTGAAGCAGACCTAACATAGACGACAGTCAGCGATATAAAAAAAAAACACATTTTGCAGCAGCTTATATTTAACTTTTATCGGAACATCAAATCACCAAATCAAATATTTCAGTAGTAAGTGTGTATGTTCACTAACCGATAATTATTTGATATGTTTTGTTTTCATCTTTATCTTTTATTTTGCTCGATATTTCGACTAAAGAGAAATAAAATGGCTTCTAATTGTAGATATTGTGCATTCAATCCTCACGATGCAAATTAATTTAATATACGAATGATTGTGTTTGTGGTTCTTTACAATGACAATTTATTATATCATACCAATACCAAACATTTGGAAAACGTTTGTTTACCTTAGCGGATTTGCAATACTAATGAATTATAATATAAGAAGACGCATATCTGTGTCAATAAACTTAACAAATTATTTACAATTCTATTGTAACTTAAACATGGTTTTTTATTATATAACTATATTGCTGTTGTATAAGACTTTGTAAGCAAAAACAAAAACCTTATACCTTCGTTATGTTCTTCACTTAATCTATATTTGTTTTTACAAAACGGTACTTTAATCATAAACAATCGAGGCATATTTTCGGTATTTTCTTTTATCCTACAGCTAGATGAATTTATAGAACATAATAAGACACATACAGAACAGATAAGGTTTATCCCACACCTATGTTTATCCCACACCTAGTCATGTGTGGAGGAAGGTCTTATTACTCGGAATCAACTATAAAGTATTCATTTTTAGTAAAATCGAATCAGATTCAACAAAACAAACAATTTGATACCAAGATGTAATATATTTTAAACACAAAATGCAACACAAACAGCAAACAACTTTTTTAAACAAATATTAAGCGCGCGTGCTCATGACGTCATTATTAATACGTCAAACGACAACAGTCGTATTCTTTCCCGGTAAAACTGCAGCGATTTTTTCATTATTTCTTTAAAATCGGGGACGTAGAGGTATGATGAACAGAAAAAAACAGGTTATATATATTATTTATTTTTGTAGTATAAATAGAATACTATGTTAGTGTGATTGTGTACTTAAATTTATCCCACTCGTCTCAGAAAGGCTTACAAGGCTCGGCAAGCCTCGCCATGTAAACCTTTCTTCACTCGTGGGATAAATTTAAGTACACAATCACACTAACATAGTATTCTCTATANATTTAAAAGAAATACAAATATAAACTGGCTTACCGGGTGAAAATATCCGCTACTCCTTCACAAAAAACAAGAAAACGACGCCATCTTTGAAGTTTTGCTCCCGTAACCTCACTTAAACGCGGTAAGCTCCCGTATACGCATGTCCCCCTGGTAAATAATACGCCTTCTTAGGCTATTCTTCTTTATTTTTGAAATCATTGATAAAAATAAGTTGAGGAGTTTTTTTAATTCTATTTAAATTGGTTAATGTGATATCATGTATAGACATTCAAAATCAACTATAGTAATAATGAGACCCCAGAAACATGATCAGGTGAGGAAGTCTTGTTAACATTCTTGTCTCTTATTTGAGGTAAGTCACTAATATGACATTACATGCAAGTGTACCCTAAATAAAGCTGGGGTCATTGTATGGGAAAAGCATTCTTTAACCGTCGTTTGCAATATGCATTTACAAAAGCAAGTGTAGTCAAAATCATGACAATGATTGTTTTGTCACGTTATTGCAAACCATGTCTACCAATGCTTCTTCTCCAGTCAAATCTAAAAGTTACTTAAAGTGAGCGTGTTTTGCCTGCATTAATTATGCAAATGGGTTATAAGGGAGAATGCCACTGACGAAAGACCTATCTCGACATGTTACAAATGACGCCATAGATCTACTTAGTTTTGACAAGGTTGTGGTTAGCTAAATGTTTAGTTGTTGTTCAATAAATATTGCAAACATTTCGACAATCGCAATGCACACTGAATACATTGTATATTAGAACGAGTTAAAATACATACGACGCGTGGCAGCAATATACGCCAGAACCTCGTCTGGACGTCTGTATCAAACAATCTGAATCTGAATTAATTTCATATAATTAATTCCCTGTGGTCATGTACCTCTATGATAAGCTACTTTGAATTCAGAAGCGATTTGTCCAAGATTACCATTCAAAGCCGCGGGACTAAAACAGTGGTCTTTATTATTAATCTTGGTCACATTATTTCAGAGACAGATACAATTACAATTAACGAAATATAAACGTTTGTGACAACTTTAAATGGCATGTTTATCAACAGAATTGCTGCTTAGTATCCTACTTAAAATTTGGCAATATATTCAATTTACAAGAACAACAAATGCGTCATATAGCTCTTGGCTTATGAACAATTATTTTACCTCATTATTTTATTGAAAAGGCTATTCCCGGGCTTAAATGATATTTCCTGTTTACACGCCATGTTTAATAGTGATGATATTAACTCTTGAACTTGCCATAAACACATAACTTGTACATATAAGCGGCCGTTTGACCGTTCGACATGTTTGTTTATGGATTTCTTTGCGTAGCATGGTCTGTTTTCGTTGTGCATTCGACATACTTCCGTCTGGTGTTTCAGTGTTTATAGCTAGTTAATTGCAGATTTTTTTTACATGTGAGGATTAGGACTAAACATGTAAATTATAATGTTTTGGGTTATATATAACAAACCAGTCTTGAGCTCGTAGTTAGATATTTGTTCATTTGCTCACGTTATCATGTTTCACATTTCCATAACTAAAATGGTGTTGAGGAGTTAAAACGCCATATTGCAAATGACTAATCAGTCAGTAATGTTCAATTAATGGCGGACATTGGGTAGCGCAGTTTTGTTGATTAGAAAAGGATTTCCCCTGTATACTACGTAGTCCTAAATATCATCCCAAGGAATTCGGTAATATCGTTTGAAATCATAAAGCAGATGTATCTATGTTGCTGCAATACACACACTCGTATGTACAATGTATATGCCTGCATCGCTGATTTTGTATATATATTCCTTAAATACACATATTGTATTAATTTATCTGCCTGCAATACATTGTTTGTGTGACAAGTCCCCACAAAAGTAATGTGGCCGGGCCGGGGACAAAACTCGCAATCCTTTAAATTTTAGTCCAATGCATGACCTCTATTTTTTATTGATTTATCAAACGGTTTTGAAAATATGGAACCAAATACAAATTAGTGCAATACCTCCAAATGGTTCAGTTTGTTCTATCATCGTGTAAGTTCGTTCTTAGGAAATTATTTTAGTATATAATGGCTATTAAACAATCAAGCATTGTCTTGTAATTTAATATAAATCATATTGTGATAGTACACTCGCTCGCAAGTATTCAATGTTTGATATAAATCATAATTTTGCTTTGAAGATGTGTTTTTTATTCAATAGTTTTGCTTTTTATTTTGCTGTTGATTTAAACAATCACTTAACTGGTTGTTTAACATGCATTTCGGTCACGTTCTTCTATCATATTAATATTCTTTTGTATTATTTCGGTGCTGCAAGACTAGACAGTTCAGGGTTTGTGAGTATGTTTTTGGCTGAGTGAGATAAGGTTAGCTTGTTAACAGATTCAAACCATCCCCCGCAACACAAAATAATTGGCGTTAGCCACTTCAAGGCGACAACACCAGCAATAAAAAGTGATGTTTTATAGTTGTGATTTATGCTTTGTCCTGTATTGTATAATTTTAACATATTGGAACAAGAATTTCTCGCCTGATGTTTGTATCAGTTAAGAGACCATTTATGAACGAAGAGAACAAATTATTGATGAAGATTGCTTAGGATGTTAAGATCTGTCTACAAGCAGGCATCCCCATGGGTCTATAGCTTTCATACGGTGTTGATAACGTCATTTGTTCAAATCTTTGATCCCATTGAAAAGTGCGGTCTCGAACTGAACAATATCCATTGTTCAGTGATTATGCGTATGTATTGGTATGACGTCGAAATTGTTTTGGGTGCGTTGACAACCTTCGTAAACTAAGTTTTCGCTGCATTATACATGATGGTGTATGTGTGGTATATTTGTAAATATTGTATATGATTTGAAAGAAATTAATACTCCCTGTGGTTTTAATAGCATAAGTGCACACAATGGAAATTTCAAATGCTCGGAATGTCTTTAATAAACCTTTACGAACATATTAAATGTGTACTTGTAATTGAAAACCGCACATCAAAAGTTATACGTAGATATATCTTAGTCCAGTATTTTCAGAGCTTATCACATACAGTGCAAATTAAAATAAAATTAATAGTTACAACTAAAATTGAAGCAGAATGTTACGCATTCCGAAACTGCTTTTTATATGACTCGTATTTCTGTCAAGTAACGATGTGTATAGCTGAGTATTTTTGAAAGGCTGATGTTCAACGTTTTTGAGCTGACATGGGCGGACGTACAGCCAAATATTCGCATTTTGAGGGCTTATACCGCACTATGTCAGGTGCTGCCATTCACGGCGTGGTTGTAATCATCCGACTGAAAAGTCATCACAAAACTACCATGTCAACTGTATATGGATGCTGTAAATTAAGTTTCATTTAAAGCGAGGTTTTATTGAAACAGTGCGTTCTCGTGCGAAAACGAGAAAAAATGTGTTATTTAATGTAATTAAATGACACAGGCTAGCCACAATTGATTACCTCGTGCAATTCGTGCTAAGGTCTAAAAGTAGTTTTCGCACGATATTTTACAAACTATTGACACAAAATAAATGGTAGTTTACATTAAGCATCAGTACAAATAGATCAAACTTATATTGTAAAATTGTTTTTGATTGGTTTTCTTAATTTGTCTTGCTTCCCATTACAATTGTAAACAAACTAAAGACGTTTTATTTCTAGTT
Organism: Dreissena rostriformis; assembly: GCA_007657795.1. Lineage (NCBI taxonomy): Eukaryota > Metazoa > Mollusca > Bivalvia > Myida > Dreissenidae > Dreissena > Dreissena rostriformis. The sequence continues at coordinate 5,829 of VMBQ01015791.1, read as the reverse complement.
ACCTATTTGAAAACGGGTTTTTAAATATGTCGCTGTTGAATAATAAATGAAACGATACAGTCATTTCGTTCATTGTCATTTCTTCCTTATCTAAAGATATTCGTTGCTCATATGCATCAGAGGATTTAACTCGTTATGGGAGCTATAATTCTGATTTTGTTCGAAGAATATTAATAATTGATAGTAAACTTAATGATGTATGATGTCACGTTGATATGTGCAGGTTTGATATGAACCAACAGATGGAACGAAAAATCACCTACCGCGGAAAATAATCTTGTCGTTGATTATTGTCCACAGAGGGATCGTTAATGGACCAGGTTCGGCAATCAAGCCCTGGTTTACATGAATAATATATATTTTATATACAACACACGGTTCATTCTAATATATAAATAAGTGTCACTTTAATCAAAAGAAGCATTACACAACATAACATAGGTTGTTCCTTTATATGCTTTTTCAACAAAAACCAAAGTAAAACGTTCACAAAGTAAGTCAATATAAACGTCATAATATGCTAAAAGTGATGTGGCTGTAATGATTGTGTTGTCAACATCAGTACAAGATTGTAAGAAGCATTACTCATGTTTACCATTTCGGGTAAACTTGTAGAGACGTCCGGACGAACGAACAGACGGACGGACAGACGGAAAGGCCAATCACCATATGCTTCCAACATAGGCAGATGATGGGACCACAACATGATATATTTTTTTTAATAACGCATGCTTACGTGCTGTAAACATATTTATACGTATGTGCGTGCGTGTGTGCCTTCCCAAAGTCTTTACACATTTTTATCAACACGCTACAACTAAGCAATCGTATTTTTACAACTTATTCTATGTTTCATATCTTAAACACTCTTAAGAAAGAAAATACACGTTTTGATTGCCTACCTATTTGTGACTGACCAAACGCTTAAGTTTGAAGAATACCATTTCAATGCGAAAGAGTTAACATGGCTTATTTTTCACAAAGTATGTTGGTGTGTTGGCGGAAGTGAAAGGCACCATCCCAATAAGTTTGTACCCGACTGAACGACAACACGACATATAGATATATCGATCCTTCGCCATTATTTTGGCGTATTGGTTTCACTTATTTATCGATTTGTTTCATGTGTGTGATTTCTGTTCGAACACGTGGACACTCCAGAACAACAAATGTACTAACTGATACGACAATTATTACATTCATTGTTGTTTCATTCACAGACTGTAGAAATGGCGGGTTTGGAAGTCGTCAACATGCAGGAAAAAGTATTGAGTCATTGAGTCATGTGGTCATTTTGAATCTGTTGAAGGATAATTTTACGGTCTAACGCTGATTGAGTATTATTCTGTATGATTTGAAATGATAGCATGCGCAAATGTAGCTGTTTTTTTTTAATTATTAAAGCGAACTGCTATTAATCATACATGTCACAACTTATAAATTGTATTTTTTTACTGCTAAAATTAATGATTACGAATTGAAATAAAATATTACACAAAGAACACATTCAAATTTTATTAACTTAAATCTTAAAAGAGAAATAATTATGTTTCGTGTTTTCAATCTTTCTGTTTTTTTTTCAAATGTGCACATTGAGATTTACAGGCTGGAACATGCTGTTTTTGATTGTGTATTCACACTGCGCAAATACATACTAACTGTCAAACATTGGTAAATATGATTCATAACGCCAATCATTCACTTGGAATAGTATGTGTATATATAATTAAAAAAACTATTGAAATAAAAAATATTGAATTCCAACTATAAACCTTTTTTGAAATATACCATCATCACATGATCGAGCTCTAATGGCATCAAAAGCTCAAACAATTCAATAATAACAATGACGTAATATATATGTTTCTCTGTTCGTGAAAACTACTTACGAATTCTGAAATAGTAATATGGTAAATCATAACAGCCGATACATATACCGAAGACAATTTAATGACTAGCTTTAACATGCTTTCTGATACTTGTTTAATGTACTTTCCTAAAACACATTAACACGTTACCATCACACGGTGTTAACATCGTTTTAAATGGTTCATGACAGTAAAGCAAACCTAACATAGACGCAAATCAGCGATATTAACATTTTGAACATGTTGCCAATATTAAACATGTTCTAAACATCAAATAAAATATTTCAGTATTTAAGTACGTATGTTCACTTTACTATGATATTTTATGTGTTTTATACTAAGGCGAGCTACACACATTGCAATCATGTATAGGCTTTAACATCCAGTACTCCGATTTAAGCAGCCAACAAAAATGGCTGGTCACTGCAATAGGTTTTTTATTAATAGTAAATGAAAGCAATGCCTTTGTTTGAAAATGGAGGGATTAATTTAATGGCAATATTTGGTATTTCTTAAACAAAATTATATGACTATGGCTTATAAAGTTCTGCACCAAAAAAGAAGCTTTTAAGAAACCTTTTAGCCTATACAAATCCGTATATGTATAAGGCACGACTAGGACAAAGAAGGCACACCAAAATCTTAGGGAATTTTAGTAAACACAAGATAAATGAATGTTTTTGAGTACAAACATCTTATACAAAGTTAATTTCTGCTTCCACACAAACAAGATCTCTGACATCTTAGATGTTGACGGTATAATATGAATCTAATACAAATGTAAACATGTTCTTTGTAGGAGGGTGTTACACTGTTAAGAGGTATCTCGATAGGTTACCAGATGGTACAGTGTTTATGATTTCTCCTTAACCGAAAACCAAATGTGTGTAAATTTAAATTCTCTTTCCACACCAACAAGGTCTCTGACATCTTAGATTTTGACGGTGAAATATGAATCGAATACAAAATGCTCAATCGGGATTCTGAGGAAGGTGTTACACTGACAAGAGGTTTCCCGACCGGTTACCAGATGGGTCAGTGTTTAACTACACTAATTGGAACATATTTCCATCACCCAAACAATATCTTCCTTTATACCATGTTCCATACTTATTACTGGAAAAACATCTGTGAACATATATACTCAGTTGTGTCCTTTAAACAAAATATGTATTACGCAAAATATATTATGCTAACGATGGAATTTTGTTTCATTACAATATCAAAATAAAAAAGTTCAGCCTTTGTACATTTATCTGAAGAAAAGAAAGTTTAACCCCCCTTATAACTTATCCAATTACAATTTCTTTCATGGATGTATATTACTTTAGCAGCACTGGTTTGCAGAGAAATCAGATCAAAGGTGCCGCTTCACTGAAACGTTGTTAATTATTCAGAGCCGTGATCTTTTAACCAGTTAATAATAGCATTATAATGCATCTAAAACGTATTGTGAAATGAGAAGCGCAAACGTCCGTAATTTTCTTTATATTTGAGTTTACACATTTTAGCTCTTAGCACACATTGCTTGTTTGCTACGAATCTGCTACTTTTTGATCCATAATCCTCTTTTTAAAAACCCATTTGATCAGTCTCAACTGAAAACAGACATGTTGCATTCTTTAAATTTAAATGTTTAAACATAAACCTTAATCTTTAAATTACAAACCTCATTGCATATTAAATGGACTTGTTCACATATATTCGTATTTAAACAAATTAAAACTCACTACATATATTTACTAACAAATCAAAGTTGTGTGAAATTATCTGATTTAAATAATACCTACTCGTTACCACTTTACTATTCATACTTTCAATATGAACTTCGTATAATAACACTATCTTAGTTACACGCGTATTTAACAAAGTATCGATGAAAAAAGTAACGAATTATCGCTCTTATATTTTACCGATTTTACCGAGGATTATCCATAAACGAACCAATACTTCTACTAACTTTTAGTAGTCAGGGTTGTTATATTGTTTGGTTGAATACAATTAATCAATTTTGTAACTTCTTTAATGTTCATATTGCCAAACTTTACGCAGGTCGTTTCAAATCCACATTCATTGCGTGTGTCGATGTAATCGGACACACCTGTTAATAAACTTAGATATACTGTACCATGTTTTACCAGCACCTCACTAATATGTCTGAATATAAACATCTAAATCTGAATTAATTTCAAATAATAAAACCCCTATAATGAATAATTCACTGAACACCTGCTTTGGATGCAAAACAGCTTTATCCAACTAGATTATCTAGTGCAAATTATGTTGAGATCAAAATATGTAAAATTTGATTCCACTATGCATGTTTATACTATTCCAATAATGTTGTGCTTGTTATATGCATCATCTATGCGCTCTCATTGTATATTTTGTATGTGCATTGTTAATAGCATTAAATGGCATTTTATAAGATATTAAAACAGTATTTTGATGTTTAATATGTCTATATCTTGATTTTGTGTCTGTTTAACCAAGTTAGACTGTATGGTATTTAGCACGTTATATCAAGAAAATCAAACGGTAAAATCTCCTAAAATTTACAAAGTAGTACATATATGTTTGCCGTACTAGAAAGTAATATGATTTGTAGGGTTACAGACAATACGCACGAGTGGTTGAATACTCTTTTACGAACTTTTATTTCGAATACATTTTTTTTAATGGAAATGTCGGATCTAATTACATGTTTACACCTTATTAAAAGACTATCTTTCGAAGTCGAATCTTGGCCTTTCCAAAATTATCTTCGTCAGTCCATGCTTTGTAAAGTTTGTATTGTTTCCACACATCATATGTTTGATTTTTCAACGTTGTGTTGTATGCTTAGTTGTTAGCTGTTATATATTAACGTTTTTATCTATTTTATCCACCCTGGATGTGCACTGAATATATTAGAAAGAATTTAAGGAAATTTGAAGTAACGCAGCATTTCCCACCGGACTCCTACGGGACGTCTGTATCCAACAATCTGAAGATGAATAAATTTTAAATAATTAAATCCCTATGGGCATTTTTCTCTCGGATTCAAACGTGATTGTCCTTAAAGTTAAAGTATACAAGCCGTCCGGTCGTGAAGCCGTGGTCTGTATTACTGGAAAACCACTGTCGCATTATTTCACATAAAGATTTTCACAAAACATGCCGCATTACTAATTTCACGGATATCAATTTCTTGGTTTCTTGTTAAATCTTTGAACATGTTTTCAAACCATGTTTATCCAGCCATGTGAATGCCATTAAATCACCATCGGCGAAGCATCGTTAAAACGCGACCAATACTGTTTTTCATGATGTCGTTCTCCTCCACATCATCGAACCTCCATTTCAGCCCGAACAGTTAAAACGGAGATCGGTCAATAATGTTTAAGTTACATATCATTATTTAACACAAAGGAGGTCCATCATATAAACATCGGTGAGTCTACATGGTTAGTACCCCTAAAATATTTTCTACAATAATGCTAAAATCTCGACATCCTTACTACATGTCATGCAGCGTAACTTACTCAGCGCTGACCTTCACACCTCCTCATATTGGCTGGTATTGGAGACTAACGTCGTCATGAACAACTCATTTGTGAAATCTTAAACACTCCATTTACATCTAGGTTTTTATTAATAGTTCTATTATATATGTAAACTTTAACAAAATAGTATTGGCCGTATTGGATTTACAGTCAGTTCATTCTGGACATAATTGTTTGGCCTTGAATAATGTGATACAAGGGTCAGTATTTTCAATAGTTTGTGTATAAAGAGATGAAACCAACGGAAATAACAATTTAACAATTCCGTTCAAACAACGAAACCATTACACAAAATAGAACAAATTGAGATAAAGAAGTTCCTAACACTTAATCTCTTTAAATCGTACGAAATACGTATGCAAGGACGTTAAATCTGTGAATACTTACAGCATACTTAAGAATTCTGAAAAATATAT
>VMBQ01015790.1:0-10223 GCA_007657795.1 Dreissena rostriformis | reverse complement strand
GCCAATTTTGTAAAAATTCACGGCCATGTTAGGTTTGTGAATTGTCCCTATCAAAATTGTGAAATGTCCTTCCAGGGCCACTCGCAAAGAAGGAAAAAAAGCCCTGAAACCCCCCTGCCCAAATAATGTTTTTGTCGATTAAAATTCTTCCCAATTTGGAAGATTTCGCGACTCGAAAAATTTCCATTTTGATAGGTACTTTTTCCCCAAATAGACAGAAAAAGGCTTGACTACATGTAGGCTTTTGATGCAACCAAGCTTAAATAAATAGGTTTAAACTATAACAAATGTAACTACTAAGTTTAAACAAAACAAATTCAGGGTAGATAGTACCAACCAAGTAATTTCGTGTGCAAAACCATCAAAGAAAATCACTGAATACTGAAAAGTTTGATCAATACTTTATGCATTATACATGTTTAAATCATAGCAATTTTGGAATAAATTGATGCATTTAAGATTTATCCTTAATTCTATTGCAGTGTTGTCAAAGAAGAAATCATAGATGAAGATCAGAGACTACCTTGCTTCAATGGCAGAGTTGTTTCCTGGGTAACACATTTAATATTTATTTGAAAGATTGATTTTGTTGTCATTTTTAAAGTTCAAGTTAGAAAATAAAAGTTTCGTAAGAAGCGAAAAAGTACTTTAGTGGTACACTGGTAGTTGTTTTAAATTTGCAAGTTTCTGGAACATCTTACAAGTTTGATAGTTTTATATCTCTTACAGAAAATGAATTTCTTTTGTGACAATGGTGCACATTCAATCCTTATTCTCTATCAGCGATTTTTTTCCTTTTTTATAAAGTACCGGTAAACGGCACTTTCCCAATTACGAAAAAAATACAAATTTCCCAGTTGCTTTCCAAAAAAGTCACAATTTAAGGTATTTTTTTTTATATTTTTTTTTTTTTTTTTGTGTGGAAAATTCAACATTTAGTTAGTTTCCCTATGCAGCTCTATAGCTTGAATCTAGGTAAATATAATATTGACAGCTTGAAAACACTTAAGTTATCAATTTTTGAGCGTTTGGGAGCAAAAAATCAAATACACCAATTTCCAAATTTGAGGTTTTCACGACTCGATTTCCCCCAAAAATTTTAGGTTTTCATGACTGGATTTTTCCCAATTTTCAGGTTTTCACGGCTCAATTTTTCCCAATTGGACCGGTAAGGGTACTTTTCCCAATTGGACAAAAACAATCGCTGTCTATATACATGTACATGTATGCAAATACCTGAAAAGAACTATCAGATACTTTGCAAAAGAAAAAGGACTTTTTTGTAGGAATTAAACAAATCAGAAAGAATTAATAAATTGGAAGCTTGATTCTTTCTGTGCACACGTAGAGAAATATGATATTTATTCTCAATACATTTTCAAATTTTGAATGATTTGTCCAATTTATTGATAAATGTGACCTTAATCACAACTACAGTACAGTCCACGCGTTTTTCCCTCCGCATTTTTTTTCTGCAAGCGAATGCTTTCGAGGAGGTGAAAAGCGAGGTGAACTCGCTAAAACGCTCGGCGTTCCGCCGAGTTCGCTTATACCCGCGGCGTGTATTACTTTAGCCTAGTCGGTAAATGCAGACAATTTCCTTTCTAATCAGGGACCGCTGCGCAACTACGCGTTAGCAGTGTGCTACTGGGCATGCCAAAAAAATAAAATAAAATCCAGTAATAATCCAACAAGACACCATTATTTAAGATGAATGTGTTTCGAATTTCGTAAACACGCGGACGCCATTATTAGTAACTGTACAAAAGGTTGGGAAATTGGCCTTTCTTGGAATATCCAAGATATATTTATTTGTCGTGTCAAAGCTAAGACCCAGTAATTACGGTCATTTAGGACTCAACTTCCGTAAAACACGTGTTCAATTAACCGTTAAACTCCACCTCCGTTCCCTGCAAAAGATTCGAAAGGCGGAGCTAAGCACGTGCAGTTTCATATTTCGACGGTTGCTATTGAGTTATAAACACCCGATTGGTTTAGCGTGTTGATTGCCAAACAAAGGAAGCCAATTTTGTCGGCGAGAACGGTGGGCTTTATGCCTTCAGACAGGAAGCGGTTTTCCTTTGATGACGTCAAACTGTCAATTCACACATATTGCGAATTTTTGCGAGACTTTTAATAGGGTCCTCGGTCATTTGTTTACATGTTCAGTATAGAAAAAACACCTGCTAACATGAAAACTTTGGATTAAATTATCAAAATAAAAACAATGTTGCAAACTGTGATTATATTAATTGGTAAGTATCAGTTAAAAGAGGATGTTTTGTTTGTCGTAAATCAACAAGTTTTCTATACAACAACAACTACTTCTATATATGTCCTTTTAATAAATGTAATTTTATTTGAAAATCAGGAAGTCAAACAAAGTTAAATTGATCGTTATCTAGTTAAACACTGAGTTTCCCCCCGCGTTGCCAACGCTGAGGGCCGCCGCATCGGCTTATCAATTTTGCCGCTCGTTAACCGCGGAATCCCAAATCATGCAAACGCCGCGTATCGCGGGATTTTCTTAATCTCCCTCGGAGATACTGCCCGCGGAGTAGCGAAGGAAATTGGGGAAACCGCGTGGACTGTACTGTAGACCCATTTTTTGGGAAAGGTAAGAAATCTATGCAATAACACCTCAATTGTGTGGCCTCACCAGAAACACTGAATGTCACAGCTTGTATATAATGTATGATGGATTGCAATCTCATGTTTCTTTTTGTATGTGCAGCTTGTGGCGGCAGAGAGCAGCAATGCGTCTGACACGCAGTCCCAGTGCACAGACATGCAGGCCGGGGACCTGCACATGCCTACAGAGCGCGTGGGAGGCATAGGGGATAGTAGGCCTCCATCCTTCCAGTAAGTCATGCCTATTTCAGACTTCCAAAGGTGTATTAGGTTTTTGTTCTGTCTATCCTGATTTTGTTTTCGCTCCAGACCATTTTATTGCCTTTCGTGGTTTTTAATAATAATTATTCCAGATTGGGGAAAAAATCACATAGTTTTGACTAAAATTGGGAAATTGAGTTGTTTTTTATTGCTTACAGATTTCAGTGACATTGAGAAAAAAATGTTAATGACGTACAATTTGATAAGGTTGAAGTCATAGAGCTGGATAAAGAGATGAACTAAATGTTGCCATTTATAAAGAAAATAAATAAATGTTTAATACAGAAATCAGCCCTAAATTTGACATAAAAAGCCTACTGTGCTAGAGAGCTTAAAGTTAACAAACATATTAACCAGCATTGGAAGTTGCGCACCTCGATACTTTGGCCAGGAAATTTTCTATATCACCAGAGCTATGACGCCTTTTTTAGGAATCCCTTTTTTTAACCAGTGATGACCTTGCACACCTCCATATTTTGGTGGGTTTTTTTTCGGGCAAAATTGCATTGACTTGGCATGAGTGTCATACATATTCATTTCATCTCCAGCTATTAATCATTTGATTTCTGATTGTGAAAACCTATTAAAATTCCACATCAGTTATTTATATGACACTTGTCCTTTACCCCTGCAGGAATACCTAAATAAAATTTGTCATACTTAAACACACATTTCCATTTTGTTTTCAAGGAAAGATGTTAATTTCTTGATTGCGTCTCCTCAAATAGTATCATGCAAATTTGAGCACAATCAGACTTACTCAAGCAGGTTTGAACAATACGGATGGGTAGAATAATTGAGCCTTGTGCTGGCAAAACTGGGCTTAATGCATGTGCGTAAAGTGTTGTCCCAGATTAGCCTGTGCAGTCCGCACAGGCTTATTAGGGATGAAACTTTCCGTATAAACTGGATTTTCATTTAGAAGAGTCTTCCTGTAAACGAAAAATTACATAAAAGCGGAAAGTGTCGTCCCTGATTAGCCTGTGTAGACTGCACAGGCTAATCTGGGACTACACTTTACACACATGCACTAAGCCCAGTTTTCCCAGAACAAGGCTCAGTGCCATGAGGTGACACTATGTCGGTTTTCAGTGCCAATGCTTCTGTGGCTAGTAGGGATGACCACTGTGACACGTGTACAGAGACAGATTCAGTAATCAGCTCTCGACGGGGTAAGTCATGACATGTATACTGCATCTTCATCCACTGTGCCTAAAGTGTTGTTACTGGTTTCTTAGTTTTAGGCACTGTACCTAGAGTGCTATAACACCCTTTGCTTTTTGAATATTGTCATGTTTGATATGCTAATAAATGAAATAATCTGCTTTCAATGTTGTTGCTCTAACTAGAGTCTGTTTACTAACTTCATGTTGGGCAAAATGGAACAGATACATTTCCACTTTCTGCTTGTGCCAGTTTATTTTTTATGTCCACCAGTATATACTGGGGACATATTGTTTTTGCCCTGTCTGTTGGTTGGTTTGCGCCAACATTAACATTTGCTATAACTTTTGCCATATTGCGCATAGCTACTTGATATTTGGCATGCATGTCTATCTCATGGATCTGCACATTTTGAGTGGTGAATGGTCAAGGTCAAGGTCATCCTTCAAGGTCGCACAGGTCAAATACATGGGTCAAAATCGCTCATTTCATTCACATCTTTGCACTATTCATTATACCAACTTGATATTTGGCATGCATGTCTATCTCATGGATCTGCACGTTTTGAGTGGTGAATGGTCAAGGTCAAGGTCATCCTTCAAGGTCGCACAGGTCAAATACATGGGTCAAAATAGCTCATTTCATTCACACTTTATGATAACTCAAGAACGCTTAGGCCTAGGATCATGAAACTTCATAGGTAGATTGATCATGACTGGCAGATGACCCCTATAGATTTTGAGGTCACTGGGTCAAAAAAATTGAGGTCACTGGGTCAAAGGTCAAGGTCACAGTGACCTGAAATAGTATAATGGTTTCCGGATGATAATTCAAGAACGCTTATGCCTAGGATCATGAAACTTCATAGGTACATTGATCATGACTCGCAGATGACCCCTATTGATTTTGAGGTCACTAGGTCAAAGGTCAAGGTCACGGGTCAAGGTCACAGTGACTGGAAATAGGAAAATGGTTTCCGGATGATAACTCAAGAACGCTTAGGCCTGGGATCACGAAACTTCATAGGGACATTGGTCATGACCGGCAGATGACCCCTATTGATTTTCAGGTCACTAGGTCAAAGGTCAAGGTCACGGTGACTCAGACACATTAAAATAGTTTCCGGATGATAAATCAAGGAAGCTTATGCCTAGGATCATGAAACTTCATAGGTACATTGATCATCACTCGCAGAAGACCCCTATTGATTTTTAGGTCACTAGGTCAAAGGTCAAGGTCACGGTGACTCGACACAGTAATTTTTTTTCCGGATGATGTCTCAAGAATACTCATAGGCCTAGGATCATCAAACTGAATAGGTACATTGATCATGACTGGCAGATGACCCCTATTGATTTTCAGGTCACTAGGTCAACGGTCAAAGTCACAGTGACAAAAAACGTATTCACACAATGGCTGCCTACTGGTGGGCATAGTGTTTCACAAACACATCTTGTTTTTATTTATACACATAAATTTATAAATAATTTATTATAAATATATAAGAAATATCTTGCTTAATCAGGATTTTTTATCTGATTTTTGGGAAAGGGTCTGGCCTTTTTTTAAACATCTAAACATTGTCTCAACTCTAATAACATTTATTTATTTTACATTGTAAACATTTTATTTGCATGGTTTAATGGAAATAATATATTTTAACAATTATTAATAATATAAAAAATTAATATGCAGCAGGGAGCATTCCAGGTATCACCGCGCGCTCGAAAGTGCCTTTTTAACAATAAACAGCGCGCGAAAGTACGCTTTTGACAATAAACCGCAAGCAAAGTGCCCTTTTGACAAAATAGCCCAGCCCCCCCCCCCCTGCCCTTTTCATATCCTAGCTGGAGCACTGCTAGTAAGAAAGGTCTTAAATTTAATTTGATTTTCTGAGGGACTACACACATGTCAAAGTGCATATCTGAGTGGTTAGGGTTGTACCGTAAACCAGGGCGTTTGTTCTTGATTTGGGGAAATGGCCTTCTATTTTGGGCGAAAAATTATTGACAATACTGAAAAAAGGGAAGAAATTTCCCAAAGTAAGCTTGAAATTTGGAGAAAACTGCATCATTTAAAAAAAAATTCTCTTAGGCCGAAGGGGCCTTTCTCTTGGGGGAAGGGGCCTTTATAAGGCCGTTGCTAAAGAGGAAAAAAAGCCCTGCATAAACGAAAGCTTATTTAGTGTGGAATTATGTCCATTATGTATGATATATGCTTCATGTGGCGTGTTACATATATATTAACATGAACTAATGTATTAGCCATCCGTTGTATCACAATGCTGGCAGCAAGGTGGTTGTGTCAATAATGACTCAAATGGCACACAGTCAGTGGAATTTTGAAATCTCTTACAAAAATAAGATGTGTAAGCATTGTCTTTTATTATAAAATGATAATAAGCAAAAAAATATATTAGATTTCAAAGGACATTCTCATTATTTTACTATGTTGATCACTCATAAGGGTCAACAGCTAAAAAAGAAGGAGCAGAGTGCAGCACCCCCTGATTTTGCACCTTAGATCTTTCAAACATGGTTCATGTTCAGATTTTTTTCTATAGAGTCAAATGTCAGTGAATTGTCTTTAACACTCGTACCAGCCAGCCCTGCTGTCAGTTTTGTTGTGTCTTATATTATTTATAGTGTAGGGGTGTGAATTTTTTCGTATTTCAGGCTTCCTTATATTTGAACCATGGTTTATAACAACATTACTATTATGTCCTGAAACACAATATTTTCACAATATTATAATACATATGTTTGGGCTGTATGAAAATAATGCACTGAACTTTATCCAACTACTTTGTTTATCACCCTTGGCTTATGTTACTATAAATGTAACATGTATGAAAGAAGCTGCAGATAGGCTGTGAAATTAAGCAATAGATGAAGATAGATTGTTCAACGTTTGTCCAAGGATGTAAAGTAAATGGAGGGATTATGAAACTGTGTGCTAAAGTTAATACCCAGTATGTTGATTTCAGTATTTTGAAAACTTTTCTCCTACATAAACTACAGTGAAAACTATGAGTTTTGAATTTTGCTAAAGGATTTCAGTATTTTTAATATTTTGTAATTTTATTTATGCTAAAATATGAGCCTTGTTGTGGGAAAAGTGGGCATAATTCATGTGCATAAAGTGTTGTTCCAGATAAGCCTGTGCAGTCTTAACAGGCTAATCAGGGACGACTTTTTCCTCTTTTGTGGAATTTTTCATTTAATGAAAGTCTCTTCCATACAAAAATCCAGCTCAGACGAAACGTGTTATCAGCACAGGCTAATCTGGGAAGACACTTCGCACGTGCATTAAGCCCCACTTTCCCAGACTGAGGCTCATATGACTGTATGATTTGTCAACTCATCCATCCATTGAAACATATCTGCTGGTCCAGTAGTCCATATAAACCGACTTGCAGAGCCTTTGATAATTTTTGCTGTGGCAGCTCTGGGAGTTCATATGCACCCCTTCATAAACACAAGTGCAGCGAATCAGTGCGCTTCCCTAAACAAACGTCGTTTAAGACAAATTGAGGAAAGCAAAAATAAACTTCAAAAACATGTTAAATTTACCTGAATGGCAACCTACGGACATTATCCTTTGCATGCACCCTAAAAAACACGACAATGTTTCAACACACTATTCTCGTTGACATTTTTATGTTGAAATTTGAAACAGTGTATTCTGTTGAATATTTGACTGCGTTATCGACTAAGGCTACATCGCATAACCTGATGTCAAAATATTGGTGTACTGCGACCTAACTGATAGCGACACTTTAAGTCGTCAACATTTCGACTGTTTCCAATATGGTGGATAGAGCGTACAAAAGAAAAACGAAGTCAATAAAAAGCAATTATTTCTTGCTTTTATGGTACCATTTGTATGAGTTTGTGGTTTAGATAGGTTAACATTGATTCATTTTTGACTTTTCGGTGTTCCTAAGCCCTTGCATTTGTGATCAAATTTTGCACCTTTGGACAATATACGGCGCATTGCAACTCTCAGCAACCCTTTGGGTTATAAAGCTGAGAGTTTAGTTATTGCAACTACTGGTCCAGGTGGAAAATTAAGCTGTCAATTATGTACCTAATATTTCTTGAGAAAACAGGGGAGGGGCGCCTGAAAATTAAAAAAATCACACCCCTTATATGCCTAACGGTATGAATGAATGTAGCAGTTTTGTTGTACATGTAGATGGCCGACATAGGAGTTCCCGCCACGGCTCTCATAAAATGTGCAATCACAGTTGCTGTCGTAGCAGCACGTCTACCTCCAGCCTTGGTAAGACCCCGGCGTTGAAACCATGTCACAAACGCACTCGCGTCCATGCTGTCTTAAACCTTTACCACTTAGAAGATAATGGAAAATGGCTAGATGCAAAAAGCATAAAACCAGAACAGTTTGCCAGTAACTTGCAGTCTATTTAGGTTTTATGCTGAATGCTGCTCATCAGTGTCTAAAGGATTTAAGTGAAACCTTTAAACCTTGAATCTTCATGTAGTAAGGAAGGTCTTAAATGTAATTTGATTTTTAAGAGACTACAAAAGGGTCAAATTGTGTATCTGAGTGGTAAAGGTTTAAACCTTCTCAAAACAACCTCTAGTCTGATGATTCATCATCTATCAACCTTGGGCTTACTTTTCAAGTAGCCAATTGCTACAATTTAAAACAATATTTGCATGGGTGAAAGGTTGATTATTTTCCGTTTTTTTTGTGGTCTTCTTTTCCTTCATGACCTATTATGTCAGCATTTTGAAAATCAGAGTCTTTTCAACATTTGGTTCTTCCACCCATTAGTTGCTTAAGAAAATTGTATTGGCTACACCTTTAAAACCGCATAAAATAGTCTATATTATTAATGAAGAATTTGGGCCAGTTTCAGTACATTTAAATTATGGAAACATTCTGCCTTGTTTGGCTACTGATAAGGATTTTGAATTATCCAAAATTGCATATTTATTCAAATATGTTCTATAAATTCAACTGTTTTATGAGATTCTTGATACATCTTTGTAATAATGTTGAAATTATCTCTCAGTTAACCAGCAACAATGCCCTTGGAATTTCTGAGTTATTGCATTTGACTTCTTTTTTTAAGTGGCATTTTTTATTTTTGAAAATGTTAGCACATAAATTCTTGCAATTTCTAAATTACGTTGTATTTTTGAGATAGTTCTGTGAATGATGCAAAAATATTTTTAAATGTTGGCATTGTTACTCGAAGTGTGTAATTGCATAATTAATTTACTCATAGTTTGCACAAGTATTTACAACCTAGTTGTATTGCATGGTATACACTAACCCTAACCTTTGTTGTACTATGTGCACACTATTACAACAAGTATTGTAATTATGTTTAAGATTTATTATGCCCCCTTTGAAGAAGAAGGGGTTTATTGCTTTGCGTTTGCCTGTTGTTTTGGTAGGTAGGTTGGTCTTCAGACCTTTCGTTTCCATGCGACATCTAGAGAATGCTTTAACCATGTTAATTTGTCAGACAACTTCTTTGGGGAAAAGAGTCATTTATAGATTTTAGGTTTAAAGGTCAAGATCAAGTGGCTTGTCACAGTAAATTGGTTTCCACACCATATTTTAAGAAGGTTTTACCTACGATCATTCAATTTGGTGTAGTGGTTACTTTGGTGGAAATTAAGAAGCCTATAAAGATTGATGTCATCAGGTTAAAAGTCAAGATCATAGGGGCTTGTATCTTGAAATAGGTTTTCGCACAATTTCTATAGAATTCTTTGTGTCATATAAATTAGCATGCTTGTAAGTCTTGATTAAGGGTGACCACCAATTATTTTCAAATCAAGAGATCTGAGGTAAAGGTCACAGGGATGACTGCTGCAAGTCGGTTGGGGGAGACACATGCTTTACAAACACCATTTAATTTATAATTGATAATAATTCAAATCTCTCTTTTTTTGCACAAAAATGTCTTATCTTAATGCCAAAATGTGTTATTTTGCATAGGAAATTTCTGCAGTATTTGTGGCAGCTGTGACTTTCATTTTCGTAAATATTTTGTATAATTATACAAGTCAATATATAGGAGTCACTTTGTCGGTCGGTCTGTCTGTCTGTCTGTCCCGAAATGAGCTTGTCCGGGCCATTACTATGTCGTTCATTGTGCAATTTTAAAATCATTTGGCACATTTGTT
>VMBQ01015789.1:0-12415 GCA_007657795.1 Dreissena rostriformis | reverse complement strand
AAACAGCCGGTACTTATAGTTCCCACTCTTATGTTGTCGAATGCACTTACAGATGGGTTTCAAACGTTACAAAATTGTTATTAACAATTAAACTGACTAAGAAACGTATTTGTATAACATTAATAATATTAAGACGCATACTCGTGTTTAATTTTGTACTAAGCACACCATTAAAGTTTATTAAAATCGAGTAATAAAATACCGATAACAATTTTAAACGAGATATCTACCTGTTTATGTAGCATCTCCTACGCACAGGTATTTGTTATTTCCACAAACACATTTATTTATTAACACATCACATTTTTTAAAATCCAAATACATGAAATTCGGCAAAATATCCACTGATCTTTAATTTAATCCAAAGAAAACCACACTAACACGCACGTATATTAACTCCCAGGCGACAATTGTGTTACTTAACTTAACCTTGCGCTGTGATCGCCAAAATGACACTACATTGTGCTCAATAGGTAAAGACATAATTAGTAAAATATTGGGATTCGATTTAAGAGAGTATCGGTGTACAAAAACGATTATGATTTTTGGGGGCGAAAAATCGAAAGTGTAGCGCGCGTTGATATTATTCTGAAGCGTCTAGCGAGACACATGCTTTATCGCGCTTATTTTGACGAAAGTGATAATCATTGATTAGTTCTTGAAAATCTTACTCACTTCTGAAATGTTAACGAGTGTCTCAAGAGCAGAGTATGCATAGTGGTGATTTATTAAGTACCTGTATGTACATGTACATGAAGGTCACTGTTATAAAATAAAACAATTGGATCACATTCTAAACAGACGGGAACTATAAGAGCCTTTTCTATGTGGAAATGGGCTCAAGCTGATGCATTTGAAGTTTACTTTGTTATATATATATATCCAGGTCATATGACAAAACTACACCTGCATTATTTTATCACAACCGGTTAGCACATAGCTTTTGTAATTAATGAACATGTCATTTTATAGTGACTATTAATCGAGAAATGATGAGACATTTATGTGACACATATCGCTTTTTCAGGAGTTCTTACTCTTTAAATCCCAGAATTCAGATGTTCTGTCAGACAAAGTGTCTGATTAGGTTGGAATTGTGTCTAACATGTAGTCAATCTGTTAGATATTTATGGGTTTTTTTCCGGTAAACTTAAAAAAAAAATCGTCAGAAATTAGATCTCACAGCACCCACAGGTTTTTCAAGCATTTTATTTTTTTCAGATTCGACCGACAGGTTTCGCGGATTTCGTGGATATGGCAATAATGAAAGGTTGTCTTGGAAGCGGCTTATATTTGTATCAAAGATCTATCAATACTATTCATTATTAGATCTTTGTTTTATATTGTAACTAAAACTAGAACTGTTAGTTTGTGGCGAATATGGAGAACCGTCTGTCAAACGGAAGTTTCTTGTAGCTAAAAGTGAAAAAAAAAATCAAAAAATTACACATTAAAATAAATACGTGTACACGTTAAGCACGCATTAAAAGCGGAGATTTTGCACCTATAAACAAATTTCCGATATTGGGTACTTAATTGGATATACGACAAAAAACCCGTGTTTGGCAACCATTACTTCAACGAACAAGACGGTGTCAACAAACACTATGAAGCAATTAAAAATGAAAGAAAATATTTCAGAACGTACAGTATTTACTTTAAATGGAAGGCAACTAGGAAATTTTATGCGAATTGGCAGGCGAAAGCGTCCCGTATGTAAATAAAGTAGATTGTTTAGATTATGAATTTATTATATTGTAGAACAGAGGACCGCTGAGCAGTTATCGCGCGCATTCCAATATTGGTCGTCTGCTAGGTTGATCGAATGCGATAAGCTTAAGCCGATTTTGGTAATAAAATCGCAAAAGAAATAGACATTGAGGGAAGGTGTAAATATGAGAATTTCAACACTGAAATCCTAGCGATTGACTTGTAAGCAGGGAGATGTATGGAGACGCACAATTTGCAGATCCTCTCGACTTTAATTGCTTTGGTAGTAAGCTGCAGGCTGTACATAGAGGCCGATCTTCAAAACTTTGATAACAATATTGTTTTTCGGATTATGTGTCATATAATACGGCATGTACATATGCAATCTGAGACTAGTGAAAATTGATTGCATTAAATAATTTATGCGTGAATCGTTTGTAGTTTCCCCTGATCGCCGCATTTCGGTAACTATTTTGCAGTGAAGTTATTTTTATACCTCGAACAATCACCAAGTCTCTTAAGATCGCCGTCAAAAGTAAATAACTCGTCTAATGCGGCAATATGTTTTTAGATCACTTAATCGTTGCATGAGGAAATGTGAGCCCTAGACCCCACGGGCAATTTTGAGATCGCAAGACATACGCATACGTTCGGTGAAACTGTGTGGATTGTGGAAAACTATGTTATTTTTTTCTTTACATGTAAAAAACTAAATTTAGCGAATACGATAGAATGAAGCGCAAAAGTTCAACATAGAATACAAAAGAAAAGTTTAGGGTTGGCACAACAAATTAAGGTTTGTAAGGTATCGGACAGAAGTTTATTACACCGTATCAATAAAATGCGAATACATACACCACTATACGTGAAGCCATATCATGTTTAAGTATGTAGATTAAATCGACTTATACAACTCCGTGCGCACTCGGACAAGGTTAGATTATTACCTCTTAATAGCATTTATAAATGATAGACGGCGATTCAATTGCAAAATATCTTTATGACTAACATAAAGCAAAAATATAACATATAATATAACTTTGGATTTTCGATGATTCCTTATATGTTCCAAGACGGAATGTATTGTTCAATGAGTAAATTGTTAAAGAAAAAGCAAACACACCCACGTGTCTGACAGCGAAAGTGACATGAACATTGCATGAAAGGGCCTAATGAATCGAACAAAGCATATTAACCAACTGTGTTTCACCTTAAAACTTTAACATAAATGTCAACCGCTGTCAAAAACGTTTAATAGCGGATACAATTAAAGATCCATCCTCGAGGGATTAACGCAGATTCAGGTATCACTCAGGAATCGATATATTCAATTATTGTAACCATATTTAAAATCTCATGTTACCAGCATGATTCGTCCCACGGAACAATCTCGTACATTGAAACACGTCTTAATTACGGGACGACGCGGAAATGTAAAGAACCCAGTTTATATGTGATTTAACTACGGGTGATGTCTTTGACAACTTAAAACCGCCGTTAACTGTTGCGAAATATGTGTACCTTGATTAAGGCACGATACCCCACATGTTGAAATAAATTAATACCCGTTTCATGCTGGGTATGGACTGTGTCTAAGAACGGATATGTATAGGCAATGATGTTAAATTGAAGTAATAATTATTTTATGAAGTGCCTATTTTGATTAAAGTACTGTATATGTTCCATGTCCACAATGGAGATGTTTGAGTAATTAATAATAAATTGAAATGAATTGGAATGAATCACAGATAGTTATTGTTCGTTTTCTAATTTAACATATGTTTTTCTTTAGCTCTTTATATGAAGTGCGTATCTTTAAAAGAATATAAAGCTTGTTTATATTATTTCGACATAGATAGTAATCCAATTTTCTTCAGTTTTTCTTAAAGACGTTTAGAACACTCGAATACTGGAAAAACACGCTTCGCTCGCCTAACCATGTTGGTGTTGGAGATTTGATTAGCCTTTAATTCTTATCGGGTCAATAAATGTCAAGGTCAGAGTTAGGTGGATGAAATTGATTGAGTGTTTTTTTTAATTAACACCAACTGTACCCAATTGTAATGATCAGCATTATAGCTCAAGCAAGAAATTTTTACTAATTGCCCATTTAAATAATTAGGTAAGCTGTGTTAGCATTTACATGTTGTAATAAGCGCTCTTAGTGCAGACGAAATTAAGGTCGAATGCACGGAAATCAGTTAATTAAATCGTTACGTGATGCGCTTACAATTTTGTAATAAACACAATATAATTAATATTATACTTATAAATAGTATGGTACATGATAACACGAAATATAAGATTTAGCTATTTATACGAATCCAAACGAAACATATCCTTTGTCTTTGTAAAGAGTAGACCACATGTCCTCTGAGGTGGTGAGCCACGAGGTCATACAACACAGATCCGAGTCTTTCATCACAAACATACATATTATTCTTCATTATTCTGACTCAACTTTGAGGTCTTTGTATTATTTTTTTAGATGATTTTGACGCTCAATTTGGTGGTCATAAAAGCCTTTTGAGTTTTAAGTGGGACTCAACCATGAGTTTGATGATGAATATGTGCATATTCTTACATCCTGAGATTTGAGATTGTTCTTAAGCTGACCGACATTCTAAATATTTAGCTTAGTAGATACTCAAATCTCATCTTCTGAGTTGAGCAAAAAAAAATTGAGAAAGTTCTTGATACTGTATCATGACTATTCCACATTTGTTTAGCTCAACTTAGATCGTTTAACGTACATTCCTCGAAATAACAATTAATATGAACGTGCATGTGACGTACCATAACTTGAGTAATATGGTATTTAAAAGCATTACACTTTGCTTATTGAAAATACAAATGCAGAATTACTAAGATAACCGAAGCTATGTACTAAAGTTTGAGCAGCATTGATATCGCCCGGTAACAGACACGTTTTGTGAAAATGTGAAATTTAATTTGGTGAAGTAACGCTCGGAGTCATTCGAAAATTATCCACTGTATTGTGCATTTATTGATCAGAAATATTTTACTGTTAAGTTTGTCTACATACTAAAGCATTCAATTACAAGATTATTTTTCAAAATATGTACAAAGGAACGTCCAAAAATAGCTGAATGAACAAGGAGAAAGTGAATAATTATTGCCGAATTTATGATATATTGCGTATATAAGAGAGCGATTTGTTATTTCGAAAGAATATTGGACATTTTTTTGTGTAGATCAAAACGACAAAACAAAGACACAGCGAACAAAGCAGTGTTTTAATGAATTGGTTTTTACGGGGATTGGGCGCTTATAATGAAATACGTTCTTACGGTTCCACAATAATCGAAACACACAATGGAATAAAAAAAAAATGAGTATTCAGAAAATATATAAATTTAATATTTTCCATAACAATATAACCATTCTGCCGCTCTGATTTGCTGTTTAGACCAGATCGAGTGCAATTAATTCAAATGCGTTGAATAGAAGGTCCACGGAGCGTTTTTGTTGAAGGTGTTGTTTAGAACAGCTCAGATTTAAAGGATATGAAATTCAAACATTTTATAACAATTCTCTCGACTATCCGGTAATATAGTATGTTGTCAGTACAAAAGTATTTTATACAAGAATATTTGTTGGATTTCACAACATCATGTGACTCGTAGAGTAGTAAAGAAATAAGATAAGACACATACAAGAGCATGTCGATACAGATACAGTGCGTGTCGCCAAGCGAACTCGCATACATAATATGTTTATATTTAAATAATAAACTGTTTTGTGCCCAAATTTGACATAATCGACCATTAAGCTATGGATACAGGGGTTGCGTGTTTTTAACACGTTGATGATGTGTAAGTTATGTCGAAATTGCCGTATATATTTACGTGATTATGCTGCAGACCTGAAAAGATGTATAATGACCATTTCAACCCATTTGTGACGTCGACTTTTGACCTTGACATTGATGCTGGGGACACAAATTTTTCGCAACATAAAGTCTTCATTAGCTAATTATTTGTGGCAAGTTACAATTATGTGTTACAAAATACAAGCAAATTATGAAGTAACAATCCGCACAAGATGTGATATGGCCTTTTTTTCTAAATGGGGTCCACTTTTTGGCGCATAACAATAATAACAACACCAACATCACTATTTTACGTAATGGCGAAAATAGGCATAACAATATACATGTGCAATACAACATTAAACATCTCTTTGACGTCATTTATATTGCTTAAGCACACTCTAACAAAGTTATGTTGACAATCGTTTTATTTCTTTTTCGCCGTCACTGTTACTAGTATTGGTAGTTAAATATTAGATTAGAAATCATACAATACACTAATCATATACATGTTAATAAAACAAAATATAATGACTCTTTTTCATATAACTAATTTCCTGTGTGTTGTGACTATAAACTGCGTCTGTACAAATATGGACCGACGTGTCGCATTCATATATATATATAATGCACCATTAAAAAATTATGTGTTTCCTAGAGACGTGAACTAAAGCTACTTTATTGATGTTGTAATGTTATTATTTTACGTTGAACGCCTTTAAAGTGCACAAGGAAGAAACCTTGAGTTTATTTGTTACAAATGATTTACGCTTTGTATATGCATCGCATATTTCAACCTTTTATATGTGCATCCTATTTTGACACTCGTTGATAAATGCATGCATATAAAACTAAATATACATTTACAAAAACAATCGAGATTGTGGGACACAAGTAAGAAGCCATCAATCTGATGAAAAATCGATGTTTAATTCGGGATGCACATCGAACATGGATTGAGATGGAAAGATTTATACTGGCCATACTATATTTAGCCCAGTATTCGAAGTTTCCGTATATGATTATTATGCATC
The DNA here is from genome assembly GCA_007657795.1 of Dreissena rostriformis. NCBI lineage: Eukaryota > Metazoa > Mollusca > Bivalvia > Myida > Dreissenidae > Dreissena > Dreissena rostriformis. The sequence continues at coordinate 5,839 of VMBQ01015789.1, read as the reverse complement.
CACAATAACATCAGAGAAACTGAATGTTTAACATATTATTAGAATACAGATTTTGTATTCGATGAATGTTCTTATATGCATTTATAATGGTTAACAATAATCCGAATGTCGGGCTTACGTATACAACGATTACAAAGCCCAAACAGCGATTGGAAAGCCGAAACAGAATTTCATGAAAGCTGAATAATTAATTTGATAATTTACAATATCCCTTCCATTAAAACACGAACCGAAATCACTCACCGCCAACGAGTACACATGTTTCGGAAACGTAAACAATTCGTTGATAGACGAAATGTAAATACGATTTAACACTCTCTTGAGTTCGTAAAGTCACATATGTTCCGAACATCGCTCGCAAATGACAATTTTGTAGCTCTACTCATAATTAGCAGAGATAAGCAGAGAGCTAGTTTAAAAATAAAATCATTGATCTGATTCAAATGTAAAAATACATGTCACGAACTTGTGTCTTAATTATTGACTCTTGCAATACTTAACTTCTATAGACAAACTGTACATCTTTATTTTGCGAGTTAGAAACAATTTGTTAGAACCACTTTTATTCCATTAATAAAACACATTGATCTAAATTCGTAATATCGTTCTTCAACTGTTTGTTTTAATAATAATATGTTATTGAAACCTTAACGGGTTAACATTTAATCAAACAAAGTGTTACATTGAATCAAAATGTCCTCAGTGCCCATACTGATGTTGTCAAATGTGCTTGCATGTGGGTTGCACACGTATATAAAATGGTTATAAAGATTAAACGTACTGAGTTACTTATTTGTACAAACTATTATACTGTACAGAAGCATACTCGTGTTTTATTTCGAGTAGCTAAAATTAATTGAAATTGAGAAATAAAATACAGTTAAACATCTCAAAACGACATATCTACCTGTTTATGTAGCATCTCTTACCCACAGATATTTGTTATTTCCACAAACATATTAATTAATGAAAACATCACTTTTTAATTAATCCAAATACATATGATAAGCCAAAATATCCACTGAGCTTTATATAAATCCAACGAAAACCACACAAACACACACACACGTATATAAACTCCCAGGCGACAATTGTGTTTCTTAACTTAACCTTTGACACTTCATTGTGCTCAATAGGTAAAGACATGATTAGTTAAATATTGAGATTCGATTTAAGAGAGTATCGGTGTACATAACACGATTATGATTTTTGAGGGCGAAAAATCGAAAGTGTAGCGCGCGTTGATATTATACTGAAGCGTCTAGCGAGACACGTGCTTTATCGCGCTTATTTTTGACGAACGTGATAATCATTGATTAGTTCTTCAAAATTTTACTCACTTCTGAAATGTTAACGAGTGTCTCAAGAGCATAATGTGCATATTGGTGATTTATTAAGTACCGGTATGTACATGAAGGTCACTGTTATAAAAAAAAAAAAAAAAATTTGGATCACGTTCTAAACAGACGAGAATTATAGGAGCATTTTCTATGTGAACATCGGCTCAAGCTGATGCATTTGAAGTTTACTTTGTTATATATATATATCCAGGTCATATGACAAAACTACACCTGCATTATTTTATCACAACCGGTTAGCACATAGCTTTTGTAATTAATGAACATGTCATTTTATAGTGACTATTAATCGAGAAATGATGAGGCAGTACTGTGACACATTTCCCTTTTTCCGGAGTTTTTACTCTTTAAATCCCAGAATTCGGAATATTCTGTCAGACATCGTGTCTGATTAGGTTGAAATTGTGTCTAAAATGTAGTCAATCTGTCACACCCATGCTTGTTGTCTGAGAATTAAAGAAAAATCTCGTCAGACATATCTCACAGCATTCAAAGGTTTTTCAAACATTGTAATTTTGTGTGATATTGGATCGACAGGTTTCGCGGATTTCGTGGATATGGCAATGATGAAAGGTTGTCTTATATATGCGGTTTATATTTGTATCAAAGATCTATCACTATTTGTTATTGATAGATCTTTGATTGCCTACTGTAGCTAAAACTGTTACGAAAATGGAGAACTATCTGTCAAACGGAAGTTTCTTGTAGCGAATAGTGAAAACAAACAGCAAATAATTAAAAACTCAAATAAATACTTGTACAAGATTAGCACGCCATAAAAGCGGAGATTTTGAACATTTAAACATATTTCCAATATTGGGTACTTAATTGGATATACGACAATAAACCCGTGTTTGGAAACCATTACTCAAAAGAACAAGACGGTGTCAACAAACACTATGAAGCAATTAAAAATGAATGGAAATATTTTAGAACATACAGTATTTACTTTAAAAGGATGGCGACTAGGTAATTTAATGCGAAGTGGCAGGCGAAAAGCGTCCCGTATGTAAATAAAGTAGATTGTTTACATTATGAATTTACTATATTGTAGAGCAGAGGCCCGACGAGCCGTTATCGCGCGCATTCCAATATTTGTCGTCTGGTAGGTTGATCGAAGGCGATAAGCTTAAGTCGATTTTGTAATAAAATCGCAAAAGAAAAAGGCATCGAGTGAAGGTGTAAAAATGAAAATTTCAACACTGAAATCCTAGCGATAGACTTGTAAGCAGGGCTATGTATGGAGACGCACAGTTTGCAGATCTCGTTGACTTTAAATGCTATCGTAATAATCTGCAGGCTGTACATAGAGATCGATCTTTAACACGTTGATAACGCAATTGTTTTTCGGATTATTTGTAATATAAAACGGCATGTACATATACAATCTAAAACTGGTGAACGTTGATAATTTCTTCGTGAAACATTCGATGTTACCCCTGATCGCCGGAGTTTGGTTTCTATTCTACAGTGAAGTTATTTGAAAACTTGTTCCAATCACACAGTCTCCTTACATCGCCATCAAAAGTAAAAAATAACGCGGCCCGATCAGCCTTATGTTTACTTCCGCTTCTTGCAGTTGCGACGGAGGTTCGAATATCCGTCTCGACACTTGTGGGTTCGGTTAGTGGCGGCAGGTAGATTGTAATCTGCTGATGTCGAGTCCCCTATCGGTGTTTTAACGCAGACGACTATAGATTTGTCCGACGTCCGTCTGTCCGCATAATTGCGATCACTCATAATGTGCTGAAGATACGCTAATGAAAATTGGGTTAAAGGTCAATGTGGGGTTTATGTGCGAACATTTATGGTCGCTGTTATTAAAATCCAAGAATTCTTAATAATGCAAAACTCGAAATTAACATAAGATATACTGTCTTGATTTAAACATTGGACAATAGGTTTGTCCTTTGTATTTCGGTCCTGAAAGATTTGGATGTATGTTCGTCCGTCCGTAAAACTGACATAACTATGTGAATTTGGAATAAGACGTGTAATGAAAATCATTTAGGTCATTTCCTCAAACAAAAGTGTCATTCGTGATATGGGTTTATTATTGTAATATAATGATTATACTTTTAATATAATAAGTACTTTTCCATGACTTTTTCATTAACAGTGATGGCATTTTTCATCGTTTTGACTGTATTTGTAAACATTGTTCATGAACACGCATGGACCCGGTTTCATTTTTTAAGGATTAAACACAAATCAAATTAAGTATCCAGTTTTGAAGTGAAATCAATTTTAATGATGATTAATGAATCAAATATATATATACGAGAGACTTTATTGAGTGAAACGTTAAGCACTCGGTCAATGTTGGATCATTGTTGCATCATACCCTTTATATAAATAAGTGATTGACGACGACTCCATTGCCAAACCTCATCATGACCAAACATAACGCAAAAATGTTACATGTTATGTAAATATGATTTTTTCTATGATTAATGAAATGTTCCGAGACGTAATTCATAGCTCCTATGATTATTGTGTAACAAAAACACAATCACAACCAAATGTCTGACAGAGAAAGTGACATGAAAGTTGCGTGAAGATGCCTAATGAATCGAACATAGGAAAATAACCAACTGTGTTTCACCGTAAAACATTATCATGACTCTCAACCACTGTCAAACACGTTTAATTGAGGATACAATTAAAGATCCATTCTCGAGGGATTAACGCAGATTCGGGTATCAATCAGGAATCGATATATTCAATTATTGTAACCATATTTATAATCTCCGGTTACCAGCATGATTCGACCCACGGGACAATCCCGTACATTGAAACGCGTCTTAATAACGGGACGACGCGGAAATGTAACGAACCCTGTTAATCTGTGATTTATCTAGGGGTGATGTCTTTGACAGATTAATACCGCTGGCAACTGTTGCGAAATATGTGTAACACGATTAAGTAACGATACTCCACATGTTGAAATAAATTAATACCCGTAACACGCTGGGTATAGGCTCTGTCTAAGAACGGATATTTATAGACACTGCTGTTAAATTGAAATAATGATTATGTTGTTAATTGCCTATTTTGATTAATGTATCGTATGTGTACCATGTCCACAATGAGGCTTTTTGAGTAATTCATATAAAATGAAATGAATGGCAGCTAGTAAGTGTGCGTTTTCTATTTTAACATATGTTGTTCTTTCGTTCTTTACATACATATATAAGTGAGTATCTTTAAAAGAATATAAAGTTAGTTTATATTATTTTGACATACATGTATATATTATAGAATTTCTTTTTTTAAGGAGTTCAGGACGTGTCGAATACTCGAATACTGGAAACAACAACACTTCGCTCGATAAACCAGGTTGGTGTTGTTAATTTCATAATTCATTACTCCTAATCGGGTCAATACATGTCGTGGTCAAAGTAAGGTGGATGAAATGGGGTGAGTTGCACTTTTCATAAACAACAACTGTACCTAAGTGTAATGGTCAGAATTATAGTTCAAGCAAAAAATATTTACTAGTGACCCATTTGAAAAATTGGGTCAAAGGCATGGTAAACGTGGAGTTGATTGCAATGAACACGCTGGAAATTGTCATAACAGCTGTGTTGGCATTCCGATGTTGTAATAAGCGCTGTAAGCGCGGGCGAAATAACGTCAGAATGCACGATAATCATTTAAATCTTACAGTAACGCGCTGAACATTTTGTAAAAAAAAAACATTGTATAACTTATAGTATGCTTATAACTTATATGGTACATAGCATATGTTCTTCAGCTATTTATGTGTATCCACACGAAACAAATACNCACACAATGGAATCAAAGAAAAAATAAGTATACAGAAAATAGAGAAATTAAATATTTTCCATAATAATATTACCTTTTTGCCGCTCTGAATTTTTGTTTAGACAAGATCGAGTGCAATCAATTCAAATGCGTTGCATAGAAGGTCCACGGAGCGTTTTTGTTTAAGGTGTGTGTTGTTAAGAAAAGCTCGCTTTTATAAGGATATGAAATGTAAACCTTTTATAACAATTGTGTCGACTACCAGGTAATGTAGTATGTTGTCATTACAAGAGTATTATGATGTCTAAGCATTTTTCTACTCGTCCCATACCGTTATGCAAGAACATTGTGTGGTTTTCATAACATCATGTGACTTGTGTACTAGTGAAGCAATAAGACGAGGAACACATAAGGGGATGTCCTTACATGTTTTGATACAGGGCATGCAGCCACACTAAATCTCACTATAACGTTTTGCAATTTAAATAATAAATTGTATTGTTCCCGTGTTTGATCGTTGACTCAATTGAACATTTAGCTAAGGATACATGGTTGCGCGCGACACGCATTCTTAACACGTGGATGATATGTTAATATTTCGAAAAAGCCTTTTACATGTTCGTGATGATGTTGCACACCGGAAAAGATGTACAATGGCAATTTGTGACTTTTGACGTCTAATTGTGACCTTGACCTTTAAGCTAGGAACACGA
>VMBQ01015788.1:0-11227 GCA_007657795.1 Dreissena rostriformis | reverse complement strand
TGGCGTCTCATCTGGATCCAAACTGTTTGCAAACGCCTTCACAATCCGGTTCCAGCGCTCAAAGGGTTAAATAAAATGAGCTGCATTCTGGAAAACTCGGTTAAAAAATCTATCAAGGTCGGCAATTTCCGCTTGTATTGTTCCCCGATTCCCAGAGCGAGGCTCAAATACATGTAAATGCATGTGTCGACCACAAAAAAACATGATTCTGTTAGAACATATTCTGGAGTCGTGTCAACGTATCCTCTTTGAGGACTTCCAAAGACAACTAAAGAAGGTACGAAANGGCTCAAATACATGTAAATTCATGTGTCGACCACAAAAAAAAACTGATTCTGTTCGGACATATTCTGGAGTCGTGTCAATGTATCCTTTTTGAGGACTTCCAAAGACAACTAAAGAAGGTAAGAAACAGGTGACATGCAAGCGAATATTGATGCCCACATATATGCTTTTTAGACAATTTAGGTGTATATAGCTCCTCTGCAGCACGCGTATTTAACATAGATCCACGCTAGAGAACACCGCTTGTATAAATATCCCGTCCCTTTTTATCACTGGAAAAAATTAGATCTGGGACATTTTGATAATTAATTTTAGTTCACGAAGCTCACGTTTAGTTTTATCTTCTCTCTTATCTTTTAAATCACTTTCTGTTTAAATTGTGAAGGGTTCAACTTAACGTAACTTTTTTCACGAGTCTGATATAATATAGCACTACACTAGTAATGCGCTTTGGTCATTGTAACACCTAATGTTTGTACTTCAGCAATAACTAACGCTCGATTTAGGAAAGCTGTGCTAATGTTTTAACGTAGACCAGAAGAATGCAAAAGAACAAACAAACAAGTATTTAGAAATCAGTGTAGGTTTTACANTAACGTAGAGAATATATTTAATGATTAATTGTCTTGAGCTTACAAAACGCAGAACGTCTTTAACTGTCTTAAGCATTAAAATATATTTGCCTATTTCATATGTATAAGAGAGATGTCAACTAATACCGTTTTGCTTGATAATATTTTATATAACTATAATTTTGAGAACTTGTTTTTAGTACTTGATGTCATACTACCATATTAGTGTAAGATTGCATAAGCGAGCCAACGCAAATTAAAGTGAACAAAATAAAATAAATATTGTTTAGGTCAAACTTGTTTGATCTATTATGCTGAGCGTCTCAGGGTCGGTGAAACAAATGGCGGTGTAAACGCGTATAACAAGTAAGGGAAATGATAGGTATTGCTTATATAATGAAAAAAAGAAAATGGTTTATTCTAAACCTCTTTATTTTTAGCTGAAACCTATTTATTTAAGCTCGACTGCATCGAAAGCCAAGGGCTTTTTTTTTGAAACGCCATCGAGTCCATTTCATGGGACTAGAAAACAGATAGACAAATGTTTCTTATTTCAACAAATTGCTTGTTACCCCTACCAAATTAGTAGATTTAAAAAACGTATATTACCAAGAAGCTTAGCATAAAATCAAAATGTGTATGACCTTATTCGCCCCAACCCAGGCTCCGACATAGCGCCTCAGGCCAGCTCGAGCAGGTTCGTAGCCAGCGCGTGGTACGTATTCACCCTGGTAATAGTTAGCTCCTACACCGCCAATCTCGCCGCGCACCTGACCATCCGCCGCTTGGAGGCGCCAATTAAGAGCGCAGCCGACCTGGCGCAGCAGACGACAATTAAGTACGGCACGCTCAAGGCCGGATCCACCCGAAACTTTTTCAAGGTTCGTTTTTGAACTCAAAGTGTACGTTCCGTAGTTGACTGAATAATGATGTTCATTGTATTCATTCATTGTCGAATAACGGCATTCTATATTCGTTTTCGTTCCTAGAATGCCAGACTGTTTTTGGTTATCTTTTGATCAGCATTGNATAAGAGAGATGTCAACTAATACCGTTTTGCTTTATAATATTATATATAACTATAATTTTGAGAACTTGTTTTTAGTACTTGATGTCATACTGCCATATTAGTGTAACATTGTATAAGCGAGCCAACGCAACAAAAAAAGTGAACATAATAAAATAAATATTGTTTAGGTCAAACTTGTTTGATCTATTATGCTGAGCGTCCCAGGGTCGGTGAAACAAATGGCGGTGTTAACGCGTATAACAAGTAATGGAAATGATAGGTATTGCTTATATAATGAAAAAAGAAAATGGTTTAGTTTAAACCTATTTNCTCCATAAATTGTATTCCCTTGACGCATCTGGGCTATTTATATTATAGTGTAGTGAGATTGCTTTTGAGGGTGCTGGAAAGGGGGAAAGGGGCAATTACCTTCTTGCCAGCGCCCCCAAAAGCCATATATATATATATATGATAAACAGAAAAACAGGTTACTGCCTGATCTTTTTGTAATATATCAGGCTCGGCACGAATAAAATAACGGCTCGGCAAGCCTCGCCGTAATATTATTAAAAGCCTTGCCTGATATATTACAAAAAGATCAGGCAGTAACCTGTTTTTCTGTTTATCATATATATATATATATGGCTTTTGGGGGCGCTGGCAAGAAGGTAATTGCCCCTTTCCCCCTTTCCAGCACCCTCAAAAGCAATCTCACTACACTATAATATAAATAGCCCAGATGCGTCAAGGGAATACAATTTATGGAGACCCTTCATCTCCCGGTCCCATAACGAACCCCATAAAATCTTCACTCATGCTAAAATAACAAACTATTAAACAATTTGCAAATAAGGCGATTGCTTAGAAGTTTAGAAGATAAGAAGTTTACTTTAAAAGTTGTTCAGTGTTTGTCAAGCTTGTGTATGGCCATTCATTCGCGAAAAACACCATTGGGGGCTGACGAGGTCAAAGCGTAGTTCGTTTGTCTACGACGTCAGATATATGTTTTACTACGAAACATGGTGTCAATACACTAATTAATCAGGCGAGTTTTATCTTTTCTAGTATTTATGGATTAGAGAACGGAACCTCTAGTAATGGTAGGTACTTACATTCAATAACAAACTAATTACAAATGCGCGCAGTTGCAACCTTTACATTGATTTTGAGCTAAAGTCGAAATATATTGAGTTAAAGTAATTCATACGGTGATTATTCTGTTAAAATAGCCAATTACAGTAACTTAACTTAAATGAAACTACATGTTACTTTGATACACTGTACATTAAACATTTTAAAGTACAATAAAGGTTACGAACATGTATTTTAATCATTCAAATTCTTTGTTTCGAAAGAAATTACAAGTCGCTTTATGTATAGGTTTTGCACAGAGTATGTATTGGTTGTGCAACGAACTACAAATATAATTTATATGTTACTCAACGAAGTGCACCAATCTGTACTTCGATGGCATGTGTATGGACACAATGTTTAGTAGTAAAACATATACCCGACGTCGTAGACAAACGGACGACGCTTTGACCTCGTCAGCCCCCACTGAACACTCGGTGTAGGAATTCAAATGCTAAAAGAAACGCTTTATCCATGTCTGTAAAAAATACTCCTCAGTAGCTACTCAATAATTGACCGAGTGTTAAACTTGTCGTGGGTTGGAAGATTTCACTAAACAACATAATTATACTGTTTGAAAAAAGCGAAAATTCAAATAAATCAAAAAGTATATATATCATAAGAAAGAGGCAAACAGACAAACTCTAGGTCATATATGCATATAAAATCAGATCATAAATACCAACCGCAAAAAGAATCATATGAGCAACGTTCTGGGAAAACTGGGCAATTAATGTCCGTAAAGTGTCGTCCCAGATTAGCATGTGATGTCCGAACAGGCTAATCAGAAACGACACTTTCCGCTTGTATGGTATTTTTGGTTTAAAGGAAGTCTTTATTAAGCAAAAAAACAGATAAGGCGGAAAGTGTCATCCCTGATAAGCCCGTGCGGAGCGCACGACTAATCTGGTAGGACACTTTACGCACATGCATTAAGCCCCGATTTTTTCCAGAGCGAGACTCAAATCATTCAATTAAATCAGAAAAAAACACTGATTGTTTCTCTCCCAGAATTCCAATCTGACGGTGTTCAAAAGAATGAACGCGTACATGGAGGCGAACGCGGATACTGTCCTCGTGGAGGGTAATAACGAGGGGTTCAAGCGGGTCGTACAGAGCAACTACGCGTTCCTGGCCGAGTCCACGTCCATCGATTATCAAATACAGCGCAACTGCGACCTCATGCAAATCGGGTCCGATTTGGACGATAAGGGATACGGCATTGCAGCGCCGAGAGGTAATTATAATATGACTTTAAACTGTTGAGTTATGAGGAAAGGGCTAAGAATCTCATTTGTTGGAATTGGTCGTGGGAGATGAAGATGATGATGGTGATGTTGTTGATGAAGATGATGATGATGATGATGATGATGATGATGATGATGACAACCACTACCACCACGACGACGACGACGAAGACGACGACGATGATGATATTAGCGATGACTTGCGAAGATGTATGCCTACGCAATTGAGAAATACCCCTATAATGTGAAGTGCTAGTATCTAACATGTACGCCTGTTTTTGGTGTGCAGGTTCGCCGTGGATAGCACACATCTCCCGCGAGGTGGTGCGTCTCAAACAACAGCAGAAAATCCAGGCCATTTACAAGAAGTGGTGGGTGGACCAGGCGGGAAAATCGTGCAACACCGACGACGACGATGACCCTGCCGCCAGCGCTGCGCTCGGAGTTCGGTACGCATGCGCCCAATATCTTGACAAATGAGACGCGCTTTGAATTAAGGGGGTTTAATGCATTTGCGTTAAGTGTCGTTCTTGATTAGCCTGTGCAGTCCGCACAGGATAACCAGGGACGACACTTTCCGCTGTTATAGTATTTGTCGTTTGACGAAAATCCCGTTCAGGCGGAAAGTGTCGTCCCTGATTAGCCTTTGCGGTCTGCTGAGGCTAATATGAGATGGCACTTTACGTATATGCATTAAACACCCTTTTCACAATGCGTGGTTCACATGGAACACAATTTCCCATAAGGAGACACATCAACTGAGAAAATCAGTGTTATGACACAATTCTGTATAAACAAAACAATTTCTCTAAATATTCAACTCTCCGAATTATTGCGTAATCTTTATAGTCCTTTTTACTCTTGTTACCTGAACTTAGTATGTTCCAACTTAAAGTCTGCAATAAATATTTATGTGTAACTTTGTTTTTTGCAGTAATGTCGGAGGGGTGTTCGTCGTTTTAGCCGGCGGTTCAATATTTGGACTTCTTGTATCGATACTGGAATTTCTGTGGAAAGTTGGAAAGAATGCGCGTAAAGATAAGGTTAGTCAATTGATCTTTGTTCTATAAAAAAATGAGCTTAACGCATGCGCTTAAAGTGTCGTCCCAGGTTAGTCTGTGCAGTCCGCTTGGTCTAATCAGGGACGACACTTTCCACCTTATCTGGATTTCGTAAAGAAGGGACTTCATTTAAACGAAAATTTCCATAAATACGGTTAGTTCCGTCCCTGATAATCCTGTGCGGACTACATAATTTATTAAGCCCAATTTTTCCCAGAAAGCGGCACAATTAATGTTACGACTTTTTATTTCCTTCATTGATATAAAATATTTTGTATGATGACAGGGAGTGTTAAATATTAAATGCACTTCAACCAAAATGACATTCTATTAAATTATACAAAAATAAATTGGCACTCCAAAAAGTGTGTTGCTGAACTGATGAATAAGTACCAAAAAGAATTGGCTTATATTGTTTGAAAGCAACTCCTTTCGCAAATGAATGTGTTGTCACAGTGTCTTACTGGCTTTCATTACCAGCAATCGTTTTGGTCGGAATTCACCGAAGAGCTCCGATTTGTGGTCCGGTGCAAGAGTTCCCGTAACCTCTCGGCAGATAGCGGAAATGCCCGAAAGGACACGGACGCGCACAACGGAGTTCGATACTCGCCAGCCAACACTGTGCCTTCCTTTGATAAACACAGGGACATCTTAGAATGAACATGTATGCACTCTGCAGCCTGTGATATTTTGTGACATATTTATGCAACGTGAAATGCGCAAGACTCGTTACAATTGAAAATATATCTGTGTCTTATTGCTTAATGGGCCGAAAACAAAAACCCGACCCATAATAATTTAAGTTTTTTTTATTTTTGTTGTGATTGAAATTTCGACGGCAGCATTTCAAACATTTATTTTGCCAAAAATGGTTTAGAAACATTCAAATCGATAAATATATTTGTCTTATAAAAGTTTTACCTATGTTTAAATACAATTGCATATTATTATTACGTATTATTTCGTAATATACTCGTGTTTATGCAATACATAACCAGTGTCCCGAAAATCAATAATGTTTTGTCCGGTGTTTGGGTTGGCTAAGTTTATTTTGAGTATGTTAACATGACAGCATATGTTTTGTCATGTGACTTTACGTTGCTTGACGTGGTGTTCTCGGAGCAAGAAAAGCCAGTAACCAAGGAAAATTCGTGGGTTATAAAAGAACGGTACCGCGTTACATAATTCTATGGAATTTAAATTGTAACACGTGATCATATATTCATCGGTCCGAATTTGATCATTACATACGAATGCACACTAAAAGCACATCAAACTTCATGGTACAAATGTGTGGTTTGTATAATGAAAACACGCGGCCTAATATTCTTGTTTTTTGCACTTTGAATGTAAAAAATGTGGGATTTAAAAAAATAAATTGAATTTGACTTAAACGCGTGAATGTACGGGATGCATATTGAGTATGCCAATTGGTTTGTTTTAAAGAGCAAGTATACGTTCTTAGATTGCAGGAAACATAATCTGGAACTTGCGGTCTAATGCAGAGACTGCATATACTTAACAAAAGACCTTGATTAGTTGTAATGTATGCGTGTTATTTTGACCCAAACAGTATGCCTTTTAAATATATTTATTTGTATGTTTAAAACAATGTACCTTAATGAAAATGTTTTTGTTGTGTGACTACATTCTGGAGTTATTAAAATATCAATTATTAACATTAAGAGTGTATTGAACTGAAACTCGCTTAATAATCAATGTTAATCAGTTTTAGTGTATATACTGAAAAGATCGTGAATATAGCAGTTTAAATTTGGTTATGAAAATATTTGCTTCAAATTGGGCGTTGTTAAGAAAAAAAAAATCTCTGTGTTTATATCATCGCAATTTTATACATGTAAATGTTTATTTCTTTTTTTCTGTTTGCGGTGTCTTGGTCATTTTTTATGTGTACATAACCATGGTTATCCCATAATTATATGTGTTCATAAGTTGATTTGACAAATGATATTTTTATAAAACCCGCCATTCCCATGTTTGTTCTATGCATAATGTTTGTACATAATGTTTATAAGTCGCGCTCTGAGAAAACGGGGCTTAATGCATGTGATAAAAGTATAATAGTCCCAGATTAGCCTGTGCAATCCGCACAGGCTAATCAGGGACGACACTTTCCGCTTTTGTGGAATTTTTCGTTAAAAGGAAGTCTCTTTTAAACGAAAATCCAGTCTAGGCGGAAAGTGTCGTCCCTGAATAGCCTGTGCGGACTACACAGGCTAATCTGGGACGACACTTTACGCACATGCATTAAGCACCTTTTCCCCAGAGCGCGTCGCATACAGTTACATTGTTTAAGTATGTATTTGCAATATATAGAATAATCGATTTAAGTAAAGTATTAATACATGTAAAATGTGAACGAAGTTAGTAAAATTGCAATAACAGTTTGACCCCAAAACCACTCACTACGAATGCACTCTTTATTTCTGCACACTGGCGATAAATAACAGCTTATTAACTTTAGACATCAATACGATTAATATAGCAAGGAACGTGCTTATACAACCTTTGAAATGTATTTGCAAACTCATATGTTTACGATTGATATAAAAGTTAAAGTTTATTTACCATTTAAATGACATAAATAACTTAATCTAAAAGTAAACGACGGCTAGCTTTATTAGCCATTAAATTTTTCAGCAACTGAGCTTAGCATGTGATAAAGTAAAGACTGAAAATACAATATTGCAATAAGTGTTATTGTATACAAATGACATATATGATCGTATGTTATTATATAAATAGTATTCAACACGACAAAGCCTATTGTAATAATAAAGTGATGATAAAACTGTTGAGTTGAATTGTGTTTGGATGTACCAATCTTGAAACTAGCATCTCCAGAAATCCAAATTGTAAGTATTAGTGTTGAAATATCCTAAATTGTTAAAAAAAAAATCAAAACATTATACACGTCTTGTTAATTATGTACATGTTGCTACGGAGATCGAATCAGTTCGCGAATGTATACAAAACGATTGGATGACATCTTGCCTTGGGTTTGAATGTTTTCATCGTGTGAATAAAGCCACGGGCATAAGTTGAGAGTACATTCTGAGTCTACTACAGAGGTGAATGGAATACGACCGTAGTACTTAGATTAAACGATTTTCTGCACAAGAATTTCTGCACAACTGGACAATACACAATTAATGTAATGACGATAGAGTCTCAGTTTTATAAATGAAAATGCAGTCCTAATGTTCTGAATGACAATAACGTCTCAGCGATCCAAATGACAATAGTGTTCTTATCATATATCATATGCGGCCGAAACATATTCACGCAAAATGTCGTGGTCGTATAAGAGGACAGTGTAGCTCCAGACCAGATTGTGTGGATTCGCAAACCGGTCTGGAACTACGCTGGTGGCATATGGCACGAGACACATTTTCGCTTGACGCTACTCTAATGAAGTTCATGAGAATTGTAAACAAAAATATCTAACGGTGCATTATGATAAATGAATAAAAGTCCACAACAACACCTCGTTTTAGTCAAATTTGTGTATCACCACAGTTTGTACTGGATGATGCAAGGCAGATAATTTTCAGGAGTCAAGAAATTTGCAAAATGATTGAATTAAAAAGCAGGATTCAGCTTAAATTGGAATCCCTGATTATAATAATCAGAATAATCATCAGCATCATCAGCAGCAGCAACATCCTCGTGATATGACAAAACTGTATAAAGGTGGCACACATTGCTACTGAATGATCTGATGGAACACAAAGAGCCGCGTTGCAGGCTTCAACATGTTAATAGAAATACATGTAATCGGAATATTGCGTGCAGAAAATTTCGCGAACATGTAATTTTTTTAAATAAATACAAATCAATGGTTTCAACAATTTTAGAGCTTTCTTGTACTTGACATGTGGTTATTGTTATGGCCGAAAGTTTTAGGAATAAACACGCACATATTCATGTAGTAAACCTTAAATTGAGAAATGCAGACGAACTTGAAATGGAAACGATTGGTAAAGCAGAATGGCTTATTATACCTTGGCATAAACGCATTTCCGGGTCTCTATTGAAACGAAGAATAAATCAACGAACAACACATATGATCGCAGCCTTAATTCGAAAATCCCAGTGAGCAATTGTATCTGCATACTATATTAATTGATGTGCGTTGGTGCTTATCTTCCAGCACTTGTAATATAATCCATGTAACATAATAATAATAATAATAAATACATATAATGATGATAATAATAACAAAATATGACACATCAATAACATAATAATATATATATACAACAAACTGCGGTAATACAAATTCATATACGTTCGTTTAAGGTACCCTAAAATGTACGTTTCGTGCATTTTTGAACTTGCTTAAATGATAACTGATGGGCTTATGTTTAAAAGACACGTTAACAAATTTGATTCTAAGTAAATTATAGGAAGATTGCGTTCAGAAAGAAAATTTAGTGAACTTGAAATTGTTCAAATAAATACAAATCAATGGGTAACAAATTCCAGAGCTTTCTTGTACTTGACATGGGGTAATTGTAATGGCCGCATGTTTTAGGAACGTACACGCACATATTCATGTAGTTAACCTTAACTTGAGAAATGCAGACGAACTTGAAATGGTAACCAATAAACGGGATTAAACTAATGAAAAATAAACGTATCCGATGAGTAAGTTGTCATGCGATTGAAAAGTTGTGAAATGCATAACGAATACATAACGAATATATATAGCATTGTCTCAGCAGGTTATGAAAGTTTGTCCATTTAGAATATCTAAATCCCTTAAACGTTGTTTAAATATCAGTTCTCTTAGTCTTAACAACGCTTTCAAGCGAAAGTAATAGACGATGTATCGCTGTTTATCGACAAACGCGGTTATAAAGCCTGACAAATGTCATATAAAAGCAACTGTTTTTTTATTGCAGCCTGATCATTATAAATCAAGCGTTGTGCATTGCGCAACATGAGCAATTCGCAGCAACGCAATTATGCAAATTATTAATATTGAAAACAACTATAATATTAAAAAAGGTTCATCCTCATCGTTCGCTGAAAATTGTCATTGTTCACACCTTGCCAAAGTTGTACAATTAAATGAATTAGATACCATGCAATACTTCAGTATTTTTTCTTCAGTAAAATAACGCTTTTCTTCAGTAAAATAACGCTACCGGTAATTGCTAAACATATATAAGAGAGAATTACGTAGGATGTTTTAAAATACCAGTTACAAACATATTTGATCTATTTTGTATTGAACTTCCAAACACTTGAATATTTAATCTCAAGACACTTAAAAAATAGTAAAATGGTTACCTTGTTACAAACAGAAGTCTTAAAAAACATGTAAAGGTAAAATATACTGGCGCATACCCGAAAGGAATACTAATTGATAATTTATTCCTTATGCCAGTTTTTAGTCATTATTTACATCAAATTATCAGCTTCTCGGCTTCGTGTTGACGTCGCTACTTTGCAAAAATCTGCTTTCTGATATATTCATGCCCATCAGTGTCGAAACAATTCAAGTAAATCAAGAGATCTGTAGAAATTAATGCCGTGTCAAGATTAATGATATATTGCCTGCGCTATAACACTGTGTCCATTAGGGAATTTCATGTTTTAGAGCTAATCTGTGGGTTTGTAATTTGTTTAAACGTACATATATCATAAACCATGTTCTGTAGTAGTACTTAATGTTGGGATCGGTCTTGTGTGAGGTTGAGCGCTCTATAACCGGTTTAAACCCCCAGTGCTTAGCATCGACCGTTCCCAGCTTTATTCTACTATGTGTACAAGCGCTTTTGAACGCACAATTATGTGTAAAAAGAGCGCTATACAAATATGGTATAATAAAAATAATAATAATAATCTCTTCACGAATATAATTTTTCGAAACATCAACGGTTGGTGTTTATT
>VMBQ01015786.1:0-11940 GCA_007657795.1 Dreissena rostriformis | reverse complement strand
TGCTGATGATACATCTCTCTTTCTGGATGGTACAGATGTTTCCCTAAATGATACCATCGATCTTTTAAATAACTGTGCCTTATGTTCTGAATTAAAAATCAATTATGACAAAACAACCTTATATGGATTGGCTCCAAAAAGTTTAGCAAACTAAATATGAACTAGTCTGGGGCACAACAAACTTTAAAGTTTTAGGAATATTATTTGCTGTTGATTTAAAGAAAATAATAGAAATAAACTTCTCAAGTAAACTAGAAAAGCTGCACAATATCATAAATTTTTGGAAAAGAAGAAATTTAACACCCATATGAAAGATTACTGTCGTTAAAAAACTAATACTTCCCCTTTTTACACACCTGTTTATAGCTCTTCCTAGTCCAGAAGAAAAAGTTTTAAAACAAATAAATAGCCTGTTTTTGATTGTTTTATGGGAAGCACCAGCAAAAATTAAACAAACTATTTCAATTAAATCATATGATGACGGAGGAGTTGCTATGACTGATATATATGCTTTTGAAAAAACTATGAAAATGACATGGTTAAGGAAAATTGTATTAAGTAATGGAAAATGTTTTCAACTAGTATATTCTATGTTTGATGTGAAGAACATGTTTAATTTAGAAAAATATTACATATTAAAAATAATTATAAGTTTAAAAAAATGTTTTTGGAGAGATGTCCTTACATGTTTCATTGAGTATATTAATAAACAAAATGTCAGTACGTGTGATGATATCCCTGATATGCCGTTATTTTATAACCACAATTTTAAGATAGGTATGAATATTATATAAAATAAAAATATGTATGATAGGGGAATTAGATATGTTAGAGATATAATATGTACGTCTGGAAAATTTTTAAAACAATCTGTATTAGAAAATATCATTGACGTTAAAATTAACTTCCTTTTTTTACGAAGGTTTAATTAGAACTGTAAATGCATTTATCAGATTATCAGGACTTCCATTTATAAAAAAAAGCCAAATATACAATGTGCATTTATATCATTTTACTTGAATAACATAGTACTTTGGTATAATCAAAACAAACTTGTTTATAAATGTTTTAGCTATAATACAAACATACCCACTTGGCATTAAAAATGGAATACACTTTTTTAATAACGTTAAATGGACAAAAGTGCATGCACTTGTTTTTATTATATCTAGAGGCACATACACTCAGTGGTTCCAGACAAGAATTTTTCACAGAATCCTAGGAACCAAATCTTTGTTTTTTAAATGAACATTGTTTGTGACAATTTATGTTCTTTCTGTAATGAAAATGAAGAAACCCTATGACATATATTCTGGGACTGCATTTTAACAAAGAGAATTGTTAATTATGTTGTATAATTTTTAGGATCACATAATGTGCAAAAATTTACTGATATTTCATGTCAAACGATGTTATTTGGGTGTACAAGTATTAACATGACTGATATTAATATTCTTATTCTTGAAATTAAAAAGTATATATTTGTATGCAAGAGAATGGGTCTATTACCTTCAATACGGGGGCTGAATAATTATCTTTGCGTAGCATGGGAGATTCAATCTAATACTAAATTTAAAGAAAATGTACTACTTAACTTGTCAATTGTAAAACTTTTTGTAGATCAATAGAAAAGTGTTACTGTAAATTGTGTTTTTGCTTTAAATATTTAATACCAATGGTCGTGTGATTAATGTTTTTAATTGTCTGAAGTCCAAACGTTTGATTAAAAGTTATGATTTTCTGAAGTCCAAACATTTTTCTTTTTTGTTTCATAACATGGCATTTGTGTATGTGTCTGTGTGGGTGTGTGGACTGTATGATTGTGTCTATATAAGGGAATGCGTGGATTTTATTTACCTCTATTATATCAACCAAGTTGAATTGTTAATAAAACTATAAAATGTTAAAGATCGCCGTGGCGTAGTGGATATGGTGTCCGCCTAGCGATCGGAAGGTCATGGGTTCGAACCCCACTGGGAGCGTTCCTTTGATCTCCCTCAAAGACACCAAGTACTGGTTATAGTCCCAGGAAACGGACTCGAGAGCGTTTATATAAGCCTACGGCTTTCGATGCAATCGAGCTAAAATAAATAGGTTTAAACTAATAAAACTATATTGTATACTAACAAAATAACATGTTAACTAACGATACAATTTGTAATGTATGGAGGTGAATAAACGCTATAGATTCAAAAAAAAAAAACTCACCCAATAATGTTTTCTAAAAACATACAGCTACAACAACCTACATGGATGGATCTCGGTTGTAGCCTTATAAATCTCATCAAGGCAGATACATTACAACTGTTTTGAAAATAATGCTAACAAGCGAAAGTTTCCATGGTATATGTGACGTTTATGAGTAAATAATATCGAAGGGATTTGTTTTCAAACCGTGTTCGTATACGGGAAGTAATTTACTACTTTTAGGACATTTCTTTATCTAGGTGTATTTAGTGTAAAGGTAATCAGAGCGCGAAGATCCTAAGGTTACCTACTCTGATCAGTCCTCAGTCCGGCCAGAGTCGTGTAGCTGTTTGTATCTTCAACTTTAAGCTCGTCATATCTCTAAAGACTTCATTTCAATCTTGATGCAACTCTGTCGACAATATCTATACCAAGTTCGAAGTCGTGTGTGTCCGAAAACTAGGTCATTAGTTAAAGTCTTGGTTTCACATGTATGACAAAATGTTTATCGTGACAATAGCCCAAGTTCAAATCTGGGACACGTGTGTACAAAAACAATGTCACAAAGTAAGATCTTAGAAGAAGCTGTTTATCACTGCGGAAGCCACATTTATGACCCGTTCTTGATGAAACTTTGTCAGTATGTTGATCTTGACTCAGTTTCAATCTTGGCCATTGAAGGTCAAACATAAGGTCACTAGGTCATATATAAGAAAACAAAGTTTAACAATACGGAAGTCACATTTTTGACTTAAAATTGATGTATATGAATATATATATTATGTTTTCACTTCGTAAAACCAAGCTATATAAGTACAGTGTTAAATATTACTAAGTTTATGTGTATGTTATAATTGTTTGACGACCGTTCGATCAATATGATTATGTGTGATACGTGGTTTGGTAATGATCTTAAACTTTTAACGTGGTTTTAAAACGAATTTACATTAGGTTCGTATTACATTTGGTGTTTTTTCAAATAGCTTCATACTAATACGTATATAAATTTACACAAGTCAGTGTTGTTTAAAACAGGTAACAATGATTGAAAGATTGGAGGCATCTTCAGCTAAAAAAAAATCAGATAATGTACGAAATACCTCATCGTCACTGGCTTAAATTGTTATGTTGTTATGCTGTTATCCTTCATTATTTAACAACATTATTGCTCATACATAATAATTAACCTAGTTGCAAAGCTACAACTCCATGCTTTATCACACCCAGGGTCGCATTGATGTACACATATGTTCGAAGTATTTAGTTAGAACGAAATGACCATACAAAACTAAGAACGGCAATGGAAAATACTTCAGGAAAACATTTATATTTAGAGAATACACTACTTCAGCAAGATTGTATATTTATGTAATTTAAAAGTTGGTATACACAGCCTTTTAATTTGTGTTAATAGTGTTGTTACATAATAAATCTCGAGTGTGTTATCCCAGAAACTGTATTCAAATGCAGCTAACGAAGATTAATTTTAAATCAGTTTGTCATTAACTTGTTAATAAAACATGGTGGTCTTACTCTTAATACACATATACGACATATTGTATATGACCTATTGCCAAATGATGCATTAATAATACTGAATACATTTGGTGACATGTATAACCTTATTAATCTTTCTGATATCAGTGTTCTCTTGGGCAATTCACCGTGAATATCTCCTGGCGTACTATTCAATTTGATCCCAAAATTGCATACATTTTGTTCGTGTGGATAATTATATTTTATCCGTAAGCTATAACAGTCATACATACAAGCATATAATATGCATAGTATTTTAAGGACAGTTTGATGGGAACATACACTAAGATATCCCGTAAGATATTACATACATACATGCAAGCATGTTATTTACATAGTATTTTAAGTATATGCATTGCATAGAACATACATAAACGTTAAAAACATACATTCATATACAATTTATAGTGTTAGTGTTAAATATTTCAAGAAATATAACAACACAAATAATTTGCACATGTATATTATACAACTTTAGTAATAATGCATATATGTTACATGTATATGTAATATATATAAACATTCGAAAGGTTAATATTAAACAAATCTGAATTCCATTTTGTTTGACAAGCTGGAATGTCACTGATTTTGCTTAATATTTTATAAATATGTTTTTCTTCTTTGGGGCTAGTTTCTATTTTCTTTATGTATGTTGGTAATATAGGCCCTTGCGTTTTATTGTCAAAATGTGGCATGTCTTCAAAACTTTCCGTATATTCACTTATAATGTTCATTAATCATTGGTACAACAGGACATTTTCGTTCGTTCCGACATGTCCGTCAAAAGATTCGTTAGAAATATAGCAATTTATTTCTATTATAATATCTCTCACAAAACGAATACCTCTTTCATATTGACTTTAAATATAAATATGGCTCTTGTTTATTCTGAAATTATGACTATACAATAGAGGAATATCCAAAAGATTATTACAATTTATTATACGCAGCTTTTCAATATGTAATACATAGTTTTTAAGAACATCAAGCCAATATTTATGTTTCAATTGTAAACATATTTTTTCTGCATACATTTTGCTAGTATTAAACATAGCTTTAAAATCTATTATCGATTTAACTAGTGTATAACAATTTCCTTCTTGTGACAGTAATCTTTTAAGCCATGCTATTTTCATGCTTTTTCAAAAGAACATATATCTATCATACATAAGCCCACCTTTGTTATATTCCGTAACAAATTTAGTAGCTTTTATTTTCCTTGGTCTTGCCGAAATGAAGTCGTTAAATTGTTGATTGTTTTCATGGTGTCTATTATTGGTGTTGGTAGTGATACAAAAAAGTGAGTAAGTTAAGGTAGAAGCACTCATTTGACAAAAGTTATCTTTCCTAGCGGTGTCATATTTCTACGATTCCAATGCCATATTAAAATTTTAAAACTTTCAATTTTGTTTTCAAAATTTATCATTACCATGTTTTCAAAGTTAGCATCAATCACAATCCCAAGAACTTTAAAAGTAGAAGCTCCCAAGTCAGTTTGTATTTAGTGTTTATTGATCGAGTACTATACTTCATAGAGCCTATCCAAATTAAATTATTATTTTCATATTTTATATAAAGTCCAGAATATCTCGAAAATTTATGAAGCATGTCTAACGCACAATTAAGGGATGATTCTGACCAAAATTGCATACATGAACGTCATTAATTGCTAGTATTCCTGTAACATTTTCTAAGCACAAAGCTAATGAAGACTGTATGCATCTTCGCTCAGAAAGATGTAAACCATTTGAACAGTTCGCCCACCGGCTCACTGAGATACACATGTAGGGTTAACTATCTGCTGTCACAACGTTTAATTGAATTTATTGTTGCGTATAATTATACACGTCACTTACAAACATTACTATGTATAGTAACAACATGATCTTAATGATCGTCTGATATGATTTTGATTTTGTATCCATGGGTACATAGGTAAGCCTCCATCGCCTTTCAATTTCATGTTGTGTCATGGCGCACAATCGATTTCAAGTGATGTCGATTGTTTGCAGATGTCGACATAAAAAAAGACAAAATGGTTTTGACTGACCGTATGCTTAAAGTTATAATAGGATGCTTAGCTAAACCATTTACTAGTTGTAGGCCCGGATATAAAGCCATTGAAGAAAGTTAGATGTTTATCATAATCAATGGCTCAATTTATAAATAGAGTCTATGTAATATATGTAATTTACTCATAGTTATTAGTACATTCATTATTCTCTATTCTCAAAATACTATTAAATCTTCATCATCATTATCAACTATATCATCATTTATCCTATCACCATCTTTATCATAAATGTCATCATCATCCTAATCATCGATAAAAATATCATTGTTATTCTCGTTAATCTTAACAAATGTTTTCCATACATATATTTACCCAAAGACAAAATAGGAGTGTGTGTTTGTATTTGACAGGACTGTCGAGAGTGGATGTTGGTATGTGACAGGAATTTGAACATATAAATGGAAAAAACGCCCGTTTGTCTTCTATCTGCAACGGAGATCGACCTCAATTGCACCGCTCAGTTGAGGAGTCTCGAGACGCACGTAAACGGTGCAACATCCTTGTTCATATGTCTAAAATACTGGAACGATACTAATTAAATTATTTAAGGCATGTTGTTATATATACTTAAACATTAACGTTAAAGTTTGATAACCTGATAAGGCCGATGCCCAAACGCGCACACAGGACGCCCCCAACGCCTATCCATCACGTTAAGTTGCATAAAAACGTGAAAAAATACAAATGTGAAAGATTATTTATAAATATATATATATAATATTGTTTAAAGAAGCTGCGATTATTTGCAAGATTTATCCACCATCAACAATCAAGAGAAGTGTACATGACTTCAAGTACACCCCATACAATAATCGTTAGTAATGAACGATTTAGGTAAAACCGCGAGCGGGATACGCAACCCTACTGCTCATTTTTCTTTCTTTTTTTCTTTTAATGGCAGGGGGACGTATGAGGACCCATGGCTCAAGACCGGTGTCTAGGTGCTTTCATCACCTCCCGAAACCTCAAATTTTAGAGAAATCTACAAATAAGCAGCTATTACTATATGGTAACATTATGTATAATTTAGCAAAATATATAAATAACACATGGTTAAGCTCATTTCGCAAATTAACATAACAAATACACATCAAAAGCATTCCGCACGCACCCCGGACATCAGCTAGAAACAAACTTATCACTCAAACCATAACATCCATAAACCAATACTTTAAAAGAGTGTAGATAAATCATAAGTATTTGAGTATTATATTTATGAATATGACAGTAGTTTGCAACAGTTGTATTAAACTGAAATCCACATTAAACCAGTCACACCAAAACGAAAAGATAAAGTAATCGTATTAAAGTATAGAAAATAAGAATAACTTGTAAAATCAAACGTTCATTTCAGAACAAAACATAAAATGAGAACACTGACATTTGAACATACTAAGATTTCAATAAATATGCACGAAGAAATATCTCCATGAAGTGGGAGTGTAAAATAAGATGCACATAACTTACAATTAAAAATTCGCAAAAAAACACAATACGAATAAAAGATTAAACAAAATAATCAAGAAAACTTGGCTGCTTCAGACTTAACTGAACATACAACCATTGACTTTCGCGATAAAGGAATCGGTTCGTGCTAAGATCCCATCTCACATGGACTAAAAACTGAACTGAAAATAAACTTAATATCGACATAATTATTTCAACATTACAAACGTTAAAGTAATGTAACAGATTATTTAAACATACACATGTTCATAAAGGGCGGGCGGGTGGGTATATCACCCTTTCGTTCTCCTTGTCCATAACCTGTGCCTGTCAAATACACACCTCGAATGGCGACTCAATAGATTTACAAATCAAATAAACCCCAAAACGCGAAACCCGTGCGTTTTCGCGCTACATTCCACACAAAAAAAACCGTGCATTTTTCGCGCTAAACCATTGCCATAATCTCTCTTCTAAATAACATTAACAAAACCAATACAATACCGTATTTATCAAACCGAGAATAATTTCATTTGACTGTAAAATAAATTATGCGGGTTGATGTAGAAGATAATAATATATACAAAACCTTATGCGCTACATGTACAAATAGCGTGTTACATGTGGACCGTAACGTTATGCCTTCAGGTCCGTTGCATAAGGTAGCTCACTGTAGGATGGTGTAAATTATGGTTGTCAGCACTATTAAAGGATCTACGTTCATAATTTCTATGCTGAAAGAAGCTTTGGTTGCAGCAACTATTTGCGGCGTCCACGTTTAATATATGAGTTTTATAAACGTAAAGAGAACGAGTCATTTTTGTTCTAACTTCTACAGTAAATATACATCTATAGCATTTACGATGGTTGAATGGAATATAACGAAGCTTTTGAAGACATTGAAGTGCTTGCGCACGTATCCAATACTCTTTTCAATAAAA
Source organism: Dreissena rostriformis (assembly GCA_007657795.1). NCBI lineage: Eukaryota > Metazoa > Mollusca > Bivalvia > Myida > Dreissenidae > Dreissena > Dreissena rostriformis. Next base: position 3,756 of record VMBQ01015786.1, on the reverse strand, counting down.
CCAGTTTCAAATACACAGGCAAACATTGAATATAAATGGACTTGTTCAGGTATATGTATTTTGTTTGTTTGATTTGCACAAGTGATTTTAAGTCGATTGTTCAATTTAAAAGATGTCGCATTTACTTTTAAATTCTAAGATAAAAATATTGTAATTTGGTTACTTAATTTAAATATTGTTTTAGTATGCCACATACACACACGACATGTATGGGTTATCTAAAGTTTTAGAAAACAACTATATGTATTAATTTATGCTTTTATTATCTACGAAATAAACTGCTTAATAATTCCCCTTGTGTTCTACAAATTTGGTCAGCAGGCAGATTTAACTATGAAGATGTGTTTTTATCGTACCTTTAGTGATTCTATTAGGTAAAATCATTATATTAACAAGCTCTTTTGACTTCTATTTTTATTGCATTTTTTCGGACACATTGTGTTTGGCTTTTGAGAAAAATGTGTATGCCCTGATACGCTCTGATTGAAATAATACACAGAGAAGCATCCAGTACTCTCGATTTGATAATTGTTTGAAATAATTATTTTTCGGTGACTACCTTTTGCGTTCATCGAACTATATATGTGCGCAAAAGATACGAGTTAAAGGGTTACAACACGTCTATAATGTAACTTTTCCCCGAGGACAAATGCTGCCGAAGGTTTGCAACAGGCAAACCATAGCCATGTATAAACATATACACATACATCTTAAAAATCCGAATCACATCAATACTGCGTTCCCTTAATAGCCTTAAAGTAAAACAATCTTTACATCAAATCAAGAACTAGACAATTCGTCCGAGTGAAACATATCGACGTTTATTTGGATTTTGACGTGCCGTTTCTTTTCAACTTACTTTGCGCGCGCGAATGAGTCCTATAAATTCATTTATAGCTTTTTGCTTGCATTAAGACAAATATAAAAATTATTGCATGTAATCAAGCGACCGACATTTTTATCTTCTTCATACTTGAATGAACCCACAAGCCAATATAGTGTTCTCTAGTATACAATCAGTCAAAATTAGGGGTCATTTTATGCTTAGATATTTACATACATGTTTGCACTACATAGGCAGGTAAAGGTCACCGTTAGAACATATGCAAAAGTTGTTTCTGCTTAATAATCTGAGAGCTACATGAGGGTGATGGTTCGCTCAAAAGCGTAATATTTTTGAGAGTATTTTGTAATATAATTCATTATAAATCATACATACCCGCCGGGTGAGGCCAATTGCGACCATGATTTGTAAAATGTGGTTAACGGCTACAATTAAATGAATGTTTCCTTCCAAATTAACGAAAAAGCTTGTAAACACAATAGAAGTTACAATAATAGTCGAATCTTCATGAAACTTTGTTAGAACATGAGTTACTATGGTCTCTCGGCTGGGTTCAAAAATTGTTTTGGTCCTTTGAAAAACATGGCCGCCAAGAGGCGGTGTAGTTTTCACAATGAGGCTAAAGTGATACCTTGTTAATGCTCGATCGGTCATATTAAATTGTCAATCTTCATTTAACTTGATCAGAACATTTGTTCCAATAAAATCTCGGCTGACTTCGAAATTGGACTATGTGAGGTCAAAAACTAGGTCAATAGGTCACATTTTAATTTAGGCTTGTTAACACTCTAGAAGTCGCCATTTTTGTCCAATCTGAAACTTGGTCAAAACATTTGTTCTAAACTTTATGCGAGCAGTTTGGTCTATATAAACCGATGTACCGATATAAACATAAACATCTGCCTAGAAATGAAATATTTATGTTTCATAAAGTACCTTTATAAAATCTTAATTCCACCTTCTCAAAATAGACCTGTTCCTTCGGGTCTCGGGCCTTTGTCCCTTGTTGAATTTCTTTTACCTTGCGTGTTATTGTTCCTCGTGTAATTAAATGTTAATAACTCCCATGTTTATTGCCTGAAGAAATATTGTTACAAGGGCCTCGTTATAAACCTTTTTTTGAAAAAAGCAATGGTTCTTAACATAAGTTCCTAACATTTAGAAAACATTGATAATTTGAATTTGAATTGCATGTTGTTTTTCACACAACTTGACATATTAATAACTCCGCCAAGGTCGGTAACAAGCCCGCGCTAAAAATGAGGAGGATTGACGAAGGGCTAGCTACTCAAACCTGTTAAAAACTTATTGCTACAGAAACGCCTTTAAAGAATAACAACAGACACCACGGAAGAAGGTGGATCTCCAGCTGGAGGACGTATAACGCCGGACAGTGAAAGCCAGTGTCAACTGGAAGCGGTCAGGCCGAAGACCATCATCCCCAACAGGACCATAACCAATATCGGTAAATGGAATATCCGAACAATATACGAGACCGGGAAGACAGCACAATCGGCAGCAGAGATGAGGAAGTTAAACCTCACCATCCAGTGAATCAAGATAGACTGGCTCTGGGCATAAATTGAAATTGAAGCTGGATAAGAGTTGGACAGGTGGGTCCAGAAATGCCAGCGTTATAACACCGCTACGCTGAAAGACACCTTGAAGTAAAGAGAGTTCAATGTCACTCTCTCCAACAAGTACCCTAGAGGAGCTTCTTGAAGAAAACATGATAGAGCAGAAGCGGCAAAAGTGAAAGTAGCAGTGACCTCAACGTGCCAAAAAGTACTGGGCTCTAAGTCGTACACAGACAAAGCGTAGATAGCAGCACAGACGCTTCGGAAAATTGAAGAACGAGAAAAGAAGGCAAGTGCCAACAACAGCAGAACACGAACCGCAAAGGTGAAAGCACAAGAAGAGTACACCGAAGCAAATAGGAGTGTCAAGCGAAGTATTAGAGCAGACAAGCTAAACTGCATAGAGACGCTTGCAACAGATGCGGAAAAGGCTGCCTACCAGAACAGAACTAAGGACCTATACTCTATCACCAAAAGATTAGCAGGAAATCTTCGCCTCCGAGAGGCGAGTAAGTGACAAACATGGAGGAGTTATACCAGATGACGAAAGGAAGAAGACGAGGTGGATTGAAAACTTCCAGGAGCTACTCATCAGGCCAGCTCCTGCGAACCCATCAAGCAATTGAAGAACGGCAAATCTGCATATCGGCAGAAGCGCTTAAAGCTGACGTCGAGACAAGTGTGGAGCTTCTCTATCCGCTCTTCAGCAAGATATGGGAAGAAAAAAATATCCAACACCGTGGAAAAAGAGAGATATCTCATCAAGCTCCCGAACAAAGGCGACCTCAGTTACTGCTTTAACTACCGAGGCCGTACGCTGATGTCCATCCCAGGAAAGGTGTTTATTTGCATCCTGCTTAACCGAATGAAAGACGCATTAGACCCGCATCTCCGTGACTAAGCCGGCTTCCGAAAGGAGAGATCGTTCACGGATCAGATCGCAACCCAGCGCATCATTCTGGAACAACCCCGGAAGTGGAATTTACCCCTGTATGCCAACTTCATCGACTACGAAAAGGCGTTTGACAACAATGACCGGGAGTCTCTCTGGAGACTGCTGAGACACAACGAGTGCCAGGAAAGATCACCAACATCATCAGGAAGTCTTATGAAGGGATGACCTGCAGAACCGTCAACGGCAGACAACTCACCGACGTCTTCGATTTGAGAACCGGAGTGAGGCAAAGCTGTTTGCTCTTAACTTTCCTGGTCCTGCTGGCAATAGACTGGGTCATGAAGACATCAACGGACGTATCAAAGGCGAAACGGAGTCCGGTGGACAATCTGCAAACAGTTTGAAGACCTCAACTTTGCCGATGATCTGGCTTTCCTCTC